>JAJHZJ010000231.1:6047246-6280160 GCA_023548195.1 Bettongia penicillata ogilbyi | reverse complement strand
ATAACAAACCCTATTATCATATGTCTTTTTTTTCTGGGTAGCCAAAGCAAAATAAATCTCTTACCTTGTAGAGAAGGGGAACAGCCATAGAGAGCATAATAGGGCAAAAGATGTTTAAAAAATTCTTCAGTCAACTTCACTCGTAAAGTGAGAATTAGTAGAAATAACCAGTAAACAGAACCAGTACAACATTGTACACCACACCTAAAAAAACATCAATGAAGAAAACATTATATAGGACTTTAATAACCAATCTTGCTCCTAGACAACAAACAAGGGAACATTCTTGGCAGAGAAGCTGGGGAGTATGGGGGCAGAAGGCAGTCAGCGCTGTCAGACCCAGTTGATATACCAGTTATTCCTGCTTAACTATTCTTTCATTGTTACAAGGGTTTCAATTCTTGTAATGGTGCAATGGTGGTTCTGGTTAGGGGTGGAGGAGGGTGGGTAGGACCAGAAGTTTAAATCATAAATTACTGATATAAAAACAAAGGCATCAGAAAAACAAAGAGTTAAAGGAAAGAAGAAAGCAAGAAGGAAAGATGGGACAGAAAGAGGAAAAAAGAAAGGAAGAAAGGAATGAAGAAAGAAAGAAAAAAAAGGAAAACCCCATGCTTTTCACTTCAAAGCAATTTCTGGAGATGGATGCAAAAAAAATATATCATACACCATTTTTTAGAAAAATGCAGACCATTCTTTCCCTCTATAGGCAGCAGCAGCAATGGTGGTGGTGGTGGTGGTGGTGGTGGTGTGGTGTGGTGTGTGTATGTGTGTATGTATGTGTGTGTGTGTGTGTATTTAAAAAGAACATTTTTTTTTTCAAAATGGCCCTTGCCCAGGAGCTACCTACAACACTGATATCATTTTTTAAAAAATAAAATGGTTGAAAATGATAGCTAAATACCAAAAGAAATCAATTTAAAATGGTAATCAATGTTTTTGAGGAAACATTTATGAACTCTCGATCCCTTACAATCAAGATTTAATAACTATTGTCGGGGCATTATAACATGGTTACTGTACAATGCCCTAACATAATCTTTAATGCTGAAATTCTTCCACCAATTTTCGGGATAAAAAGAGGTTTAGCAGAAATGTTCTTCTAACAGCTATGAAATTATAGGCTTCCCCTTTATCCACCCAAACACACTCCACCATGCAAAATAATAGATACAGCACTAATCATCTTTGGATTCGTGCCCATATGCTGACACTGGTGTCTTGGCAGAATTTGACAAAATTGCTTTGAAGGAATAAAACCTAATTCCTAAGGATGATCTCAAACACTTTCAGAAAGGGTCCTTGGAAGCAAAGCATGTTCAAGTAGTTAAAAGGATAGAGTCTCCCTTTGCATCTCCTTCCCTTCTCTTTCACCCACCAAAAGTAGGAAAAGAATCAAGTCCCGATATTCTGAGTTCCAATGTATCCATTTTGGCTATTTAATATATTGATTATTTGACCATTTCTGCCAGATTTTGTCTTTTTTTCCAAATTATAAGGCTTTGAACTCACCAGTCTGGTGAATTTTAATGGGGGCAAAATTAACCTTCAAGTCTTATCTACATGACACCAAAGAAATTAACTAGCTAAGCTTTCCAGTTAATTCAACAAAAGAACTAGTACTTACCACAATGCTTGGTATACAGTAGACATTTAATAAGTGTTTATTACTTCCTCCTAAATTCAATATTCCTAGTTAGGCTCACCCAATTTTTCAAGAGCATCTAGACCAAGAGTGGGGAACATGCAACCTTAAGACCACATGTGGCCCTCTAGGTCCTCAAGTGTAGCCCCACCCTTTGTTCTGTGAAGTTATGTATTTGGTCAAAGGGTCACAGCGGAGGACATACAGGGCCACATATGGTCTTGAGGATGCAGGTTCCCAATCCCTGGTCTGGGCCATTGATTCTTCAGCTCTGAGCACACACACACATACACATTCACGCAGACTATACATATATATGTATATATAATATATACATACATACATATATACTACACAGATATATATTATATATATGTAGATGTGTGTATATACACACACCTACACATATACTAGAAAGGAATTAGTATAAAGTATTAATCACCCACTGACTTTGAATTAATAAGTCCCTTTCTAATTCTTCATTATGAAGTGACTCATTTTTAAAGGCTGTACCTGTGGAGTACAAGCTCCTGTTTAAGTCCTACCAAGCAAGAAATTTTTTGAGTATAGTATTGGAGATGAATTGAATTCCCCTCCCAAAAGAATCAGACTAGCTAACTTTGGAGAAGCTCACAGTCAGCCTGGATGGAGGGGAAGGGGGATGAATTATAAATGATTCTCTAATTAGCCAAGCCAATCTCCCTTAATATTCTTGGGGAAGGAGTCAACCAGATCTGATTCTTCTTAAGATTCTTTCTCAGATTCCTCCCTTCCTATCACTGACCTGGATGACCTGTGATGTTCTCCCTGCGATATCCGTTCTATATGACTTCACTTCTCTGAAGCTCACAGAAGCTCTTCTGTAAAATAAAGAGGTTGGTACAGATGGCCCCTGAAGTCTCTGCTAACCCTCCATCTAAGATTCTAAGATGCATCTCTTTTCAAAGACTCTAGTATCAATAGTGGCACAATCTCTTCTAAATGGTAAGACTTTGGGTAAGATTTAGATAAGTCTATTTTATTAGCTGGTACAATTGAATGAATAGTGTCTCTGGAGTCACAGAAAATGAACTCAAATTCTGTCTGTGGCTATCCCCCTGAGTGACCTTGGGCATGTTATTTTAAATCTTTAGGCCTCAGTTTGACCACAAGTAAAATGAGAAGTTGGGCTACACCTACATGGCCTCTGTGTTCCTTTTCAGCTTAGATCTTTATTCCTAGTGATTACCAGTTCTGCACATTAAATACTTACGCTCCTCCGTAACTTGTCTAGACTGAAGACCGCTATAGAACACTCCATAAAACTTAGAGGCCTGAAAAGGTAACATCAGCTTACAAGACTGTAACTAAGGTGGCGCAGCTGTAATTTGTCCCCACTTGACAAAATTTAGAGGGTGCCAAAATGGCCAGTCTCAGCAACGAGTTAGCATCGTCATCATTATAACACTAAATAATGACATGTTAACATCTGAGCGGTTTCTCTCTAGTCCCACCGACTTGCTCGGCCTTACATCCCGTGATACTTTCCTCTGCTGCCAAAATTTCCTTAAGGGTGCTGTTAGAGAGTAACGAAAGTCCTAAAGCCTCAGACTCCCTAAATGCCCACATGGACTTAGGGACGTACTAAGGAGCAACACAGAGAAACAAGATCAGCGAGCTTCACCTTGGTTCCCCAAGTAGCCTCCAGGTCCAAGGCAGACCGACATCAAAACGCACAGACTTACCTATATATAGCAAGAGAAACTACCCAGAAGTCACAGTAGCTGGAGCCCCTACTGCTAAATGACTACTGACATCATCTCACAAATCTTGTGTTCCTGGGCCACATGCGGGAAGATTGTGACCTGCTGGGTTTGAATGCTTGGGGGTGGCAAGAAGTTCATAGGGAGGGCGAGAACCATTATTCTATTTCTGCTCAGTAAACAAAGGTTTAATGAGCTGAGTTAGGGAGGCTTTGGTAGCCCCCAGAGGGGAGGAAATTTAGGTTGACTAAGAAAGGAGCTTGAAAGAAAGTTTAGATTTCGCTATCTGCACTTTGCATAAGGGAGAAAGTAAGGGGTTTGACCTGCATTGGATACAACAAACTGGCAATGAGAGAAAGATAGGACGATAGATCTTAGAGTTGAAGGTAAGGGACCTTCTTTGAACACAATGGATGTTGGAGTGGAACTGATGAAATGAAAACAGTATGATTGAAGTAGAAGGTAGAGAAAATTAAAAAAAAAACTGACAACATCAATTAGGATTGATTGATGGGGGAAGAATTTTGGAGGGAGAAAGGCCAGGAAAGAGGAAACACACACACACACACACACACACACACACACACAGGAGGATAGGAAAGAAATGGTCATTCCCTACATCAAATGACAAAAAAAGAAAAGGCAAAGGAGTTATCATAAAAAAAATTATCAGAAATTTGGTACAGTGTAGATGAGGGAAGCAAAGAACATCTAGGAGATAAAGAATCTTTCAAGTAGCTGAGATGATAGTGGAAAAGCAGAGAGAATTAGACATTTTATGTTTAGCTTTACTATTCACAAGCACCAATGGATTACTTAAGCTTCCATATGGTTTACAAGCCTCCTAGCTTTTGAATGGCTTTTTCCTATTACTTTTTCTCAGAAATAATAACAGGTTTGGGTTTTTATTTTAAATTTTTTTGGTGCGACCTTGTCTTCCCCTCAGGAAACATTGTGTTCCTCTAGGTCCATTTAAATGCCCTGTCCCAAGTATGTGTGCAATTCCACTAATTTTTTTATATCTGTAAATTCCATTACAGAGTTCTACATACCTATTTTGGAGTCATCAATATGAAAGAGGGGAAATAAGACCAACTCTGCCCAGTAGTCCCTTGCTGGGCAGTTCTACAGACACACTGTCATTCGTCATCATGCTTTGTTCATGAGCTCGAAGAAAATTTCAACCCAAGTGACTTAATTCTAAAGTAAATGAATGCGAATTAATTCTGAGCATAAATTTTAATGAGAGCAGCGCTTCAGATGCCCTTGTATATTCGAAATGCACAACATATATTTCCAGCAGCAGAGACTGGGGAGCTCCTGCTTGGGAAAGCTCGGTTCTTTCTTCTTGCTGCTGTGATTTGGACATTGTTATTTGATTTGCATATTGGTATTGCCAGAAGGGACCAGAACTGCAGTTCCAAGAAGCGTCAGATTCCTCCCTCCTCCCTCCTCCCTTCTACAACCACTATTTCAACCACTGTCTCCATCATTCATTCTCTTTGTTCACAAGTTTTTTAATTTCCCCAGAATCCAAGTGGTACTAGCAAAACATGCAGAACCAGGCCATTAGGTGTGATTGTTCAGGAAGACATTATCCTTGGGATGTTGACAGATTTCCTCTCAATATTTGCTCCATTGGTTTATTAACTATGGGTGTCAGGCTTAACGGATGATCATTTCTGGGCCATTCATTTCATTTTTTTTTTTTCTAAGACTGACATCACATTTCAATTTTCTTTTTCAATATTCTGTTCTATTCCCAGTTCACTTGACATGTCAGGAACAATTATAAGTACTTCACTAAGAAGGCAAGCCAATCCTCCTTAATATTCTTGGGTATGTGTCAACTACATCTGATTCTTCTTTTTCTTTTTCCCCTCCGTTTACTCCCTGACTGAGTTTCACATCTATCATCAGGATAATCTTGAGAAAACACAGGCTAAGGATCACCTCAAGCACATACTAGTATTCTGGCTCATGGTATCAAGCCATTTCTCTCTGGCACCTTTTATTCCTAGAAGAATATCGTTAACAACAACCAAAGAAGTCCCTCAAATTAAAAAGAAAACGCCTTGCTCATACTGTCTTTTTTTATTTCATTCTTTTTAAAGGCGTATGATATGAACCAAAACTTTTGTCACCTCCCTTTTTTTAGCACCTGTTACTTTAAAATCAATTTCTAAATTAGAAGGCCAAAAACTTCCCATCTGTAAAATCTTTTCAGGGTTTCCTTTCTTCTCACTCTCTATCCTTGAGATGAGTTCTATTTTTCTTATTATCATCAGAGACAGAAAACTCATTTTGTGTTCAAGGATGGTGATTGTTCCTGTATTTCTACCTTAAGTATAATATTTTCCTAACTACTAATGCCTTTTCTCCCTAACTAACCTTGCACTTGTTCTCCTTATATTTGTTCTGTATATGAAGGAATGGATGAAAGAAGAAGAATTTTAAACATTTAACACAAGCAAAATGCTATGCTGATGTATGCACAGGCTATCTCTCCCTAAAGAAACTATAGTCTGAAATGGACACTTTCTTTTTTCTTGGTGAGAATTGGGATGCTGTAATTCCAGTTGGAAACTACTGTCCATCAAAAGAAAGCAACAAAATGATCTATAACTTAGAAGAATTGCTTAGAGATCAGTCTAGAGCACAGAAAGTTGAAGTAATTTACCCATAGTCACACCACTAGGATATATCAGATCCAGGATTTGAACCCAAGACTTTTTGACTTCAAGGTCAGCTCTCTAACTCCAACAGCATATCCTTTGGTTCTCTTATTTACTCTTTTTTTGCTCTCTTCTTTCCTCTCTTTTCTTTCCCTTCCTCAGCTCTTTAAAGGGCAAGATAGCTTCATTTTTATACCACAGTGCCTATCACATAGCAGGCACTTGGTAAATCTTGTTCATATATTGGCTTATTTACCTCATACACTAAAATCCCTACATAAAAAACACCTTATCAATCATGCACTTATTTATCCTTGGGTCAAATAAAGCCCCCTGTTTATAAAACTATGTGCAGGGCATATCTCTCACTATAATAAGGCAAGTGTCCAATGGGAATGATCTCTGCCCAGTGATGTCAACATTCTAACTAGCTTTGGTGCAATGTAGAATAATAAAATATAACATTTATAAAGCACTTGTATGTGCCCAAGCACTGTGTTAAGTGCTTTACAATCAAGATTTCATTTGATCCTAACAATATAGCAGATATTATTAGTGCCACCTAGCTGCCGCAACAACAGAATCAGAGACTCAGAAATGAAAGGGGCCTTAAAAGTAGTCCAATGACCTCACTTTGCACAGAAAGAAATTAAGATCTACAGAGGGTCAAAGGATCATAGATCTATAGCTGAGAGTGACCGTTAGATGTTATACCATCTAACTCCCTCATTTTACAGATGAGGAAACAGGTCATAGAAATGAAGTTACTCGCCCAAGGTCACAGGGGTGAAACGTAGAAGAGGTGCAATTTGAACTCAAGTCCTCTGGCACAAGCCAGAGCATAAAGTAGCTAAAGCATCCTTTACAATGAGACCGATTCAAAACAAGTCCTCAGTTCCCAAGTGTGGCTTACATTGTGCACAGAAAATTCAGGTCTTGTTAAACTGCAGCAAATTCACAATAATGGGGCTTTTTGGGCAGAGAAACGGGCACATCTTAGTATCCTGAAGCTTAAGATTCATTCTGTGAAGTCCTCTGCCAGATCTGAACTGTAATGGGAAGAGAGGATGGAGAGACTCGGTAAGCACAATTGGACTGCTAGAATGAAAATAATGCAAATCAGGACCTCTTCATTTACCACAAGAATTCTCAAAGCAGCAAAAAACCAGCCTCATTCCTGAAGTATAGTTGAGATTTTCTAACTTCCTAATTCATCTCTTATGGTAACTCCTCTGACCCAACTGGAAAATGCTTAGGAAAGCATATTGCCAAAACTGGCTTGCAAATGCAGAACCAAATTAATTAGTGAAGCTACTGTGGAAATATGTCACCGACCCGGAGAGACTAATTCTCTTTAAAGGAAGTCATAATATGGGGGGAAATGCACAAAAAAGGCAAGGCTATAAGTCCCAAATTAAAATGCAGGGAAATATTGGAAAGGTATTGTCTTGGAGGATGAGGTTTTATCCAGAGTTAGTTTTTCAGGTTACTGTATGTTTCTCTTTCTACAGAAATAGACATATATATCCACTTCCTTCTTTCGAGGGGAGGTGGGGTGCTATACCCTCCAATTTCACTGTTTTCCATCAAGAGAGGTGAATAAAATGATCTGTGACTTACAAGAATCTTGGAGATCACTCTAGAGCACTGAGAGATTAAGTGACTTACCCAAGGTCACCCAAGACTTTTTGATTTCAAAACCAGCCCTCTAACCACAATAACACATTTTTTGCTTCTCTGCTCTCTTCTCTCCTTTCCTCTGTTTTCTTCTTCTTCTGCCTCTCCATGTCTTTCAGTTCTTTTTTTCTGCTCCCTTCTTCTCCTATCCTGTCTTCTTTTCTTCTCTCTAGATTTCTTATGTTATATTATAATGTTAAAATAGAACAGACTCCCAAGAGATTAGCTCACCTGCCTAGTGTTACAGAAGATAGTGACAGGCAGGATTCAGACCGAGGCACTTGGATTTCAAATTGAGCACTCCCTCTGCTGTACTGTGTTCATGGATATGTGAATAGAAGGTTTTCAAAATACTCTACATATATTATCTCATTTGAGCCGACAGGACTGCTGAGAGGCAAGTACTCTAAGCATCATTATGGACACTTTGGACATGATGAAACTGAGACTGAAGATTTCTGTTAGAGCCTCCCCTGCCAAAGCAGATTTTAGACTTTCTAAAACTCAGTCAACGGGTCTTAGAGGATTGTTTGGTTTTCAGTGGCACTAAGTATCCTGATTACAGGACTAAATGTCAGAAACAGAATTTGAACTTGGGTCTTCTTGATGACAAATCTTGCATTCTATTTTCCATCAACATGGCACCATCTTTCTTGGATGAGATATAAGGCATTTCGAAGGCCTTCCAGTGTTTCTAAGTTATAATTTGTTTGACCTGATCTCTGACTCCATCAATGTCAGGAGCTCCAGGTAAGGAACTCTCTCTACTCATTCAGCTCAGCTTTTTCTCAACTTATAATTTTAGATGGTACTGACAGCAATGAACAGTCAAGGGGTTTACCTGGAGTCACAAAGCTAGAATGTGTTAGAGGGAGGTCTTCAGCTCAGGGCTTCCTGGCTTCAAATCCCTCCCCACTTGCACCCCAACTCTCTCTCTCTCTCTCTCTCTCTCTCTCTCTCTCTCTCTCTCCCTCCCTCCCTCCCTCCAACACAATTATGAATGTTAATAACCCATGTCAAGCATTACAAATATAGGAAATAGTTGAAATGAAGGTGAATAAGAATAATCCTATCTAGAAAAGCTCAAATGGTACCTTTTTCTCCATTTCTCTTCAAAGAAAGTCACTAAAATGTGCAAATTTTTTTAACTTGTCATTTGTCTCCTCAGAGGATATTGCAGAAGAAGGAAGAAGCAAGAAGGGGGAGAAAGGAGAAAAGAATAGTGAGGAAAGAGAAAGGGGGAGGATGAAGATAATTTTGGTATTGGGGTTTTCCAGATGTTTATTTTCTGGACACAGTAGAGTTACACATTAATGAATCTCTACATTGTACATGAAGCCATTGCCCAAACACGAAGGTCTGGAGGGAGTTTTCATTGGCTGGGGACTTGATTTACAAGATACTCCTTTCACTTCTATGGCTTTCCACTGGAAGGGTCAGAGACCTCAAGGACAGGTAGACCCATTGTTCTGCTGAGTACACCTCTGGTACATGAATCACTTCTCTTTTTCCAGTCTAGCATCATGGACTTATGGAATTTGGGGGCTAGAAGAGGGTGAGACCTTGCTTTCCACACAATCCAATCTCATTTCCTTGGCAAGGAAGAAGAGGCAAAGAATGATTAATGATTTACCCATAATCGCATGATTAATAAGTGGCAGAACAAAGAGAGGCATTTTTGATTCCCAGGTCAGTACACCAGGACTTTCTTCCTTAAATTTTTATAAAGTGTAATGGGGGTAGGGAGCATACTAAGGTGTTCCCAGTTTTCTGCTTAGCTTTGGAAGACTCTGAGAGATGGTAGCTGTAGCATTTCTAAATCTGGTTCATGGAACTTACCAGAGATGTCATGGCAAAACTACCTTAACTACCTCTCCCAGTGATCCCTTATTTTTCCCCCTCCATAGACCTGGAAATGTAAGGCCATACTTATACGTTGTCAAATAGCCAATGCCATTCTCAGAAGGACCATTTGGGATGCTGGGTTGGCTCTAGATGCCGATCTAAACTCTTTGTAACTGCTTCCAATGTAAAGAAGGAAAGAAAAAGTCCTACCTCCAATGTCTTATTTCCCAAATAATGGATCAGAATTCTTTCTTGATATCCTCTACTTGCATTTCAGAAATTAGTTAGTGGGGCTATACAGATAGAATGGAAAAGACTTTTCCTAAGGATACCAATTCCTGATCCCTGCTTTCTAAACACACCTTTGGGGAGTTAGGAGAGCCTTAGATTCTCTTTTTCTTAAATAGCTTTGAATTAGGGTTGATTCTACATCTTCCTAATTCCAAATACAATTCTCTATTGACTACTGCCTTTTTGAACCCAGAAGTCTTGGGTTCAAATTCCACCCTTCATGACCTCAGGTAAGTCACTTAACTCTTCCCTGCCTCAGTTAATTCAAATATAATAGCTATACAACTTATGTCAAGGGGTTATTGTGAGAATCAAACAAGATAATACATGCCAAGTATGTGGTTGAATATCACAGGAGTGCTATATAAATGTCAATTATTATAATTAGTTATTGTTAAAAGAGGTAATAGTGTTATGTGCTTTGCAACCCTTCAATTTGCAAAATGTGAACTGCAATCATCAAGTATTTTGTTAAGTACCTAGTATGTTCCAGGTACTGTGCTAAGTACTGGTTATTACACCACCTTAAAAGTAGAACCTACTAAAAGCAATTCTCAAATCATTTTCATTAAACTAGTTTCTTCTTTAGAATTATTTGGAAGGGTGATCAGTGACACTTGAAGTGTTATGGAAAAATGTGAATATGAAATTTCATTTGGTAAATTTGTAACGAAGATGGGTCACAGTTTTCTCCCTTGGCAGTCATTGTTACACCATCTCAAGAATCATGTAGAGTCGTGCCGAACTCAAATAGAAAGGGATCCTTGCAAGTCACATATTGACTTAGAAAACCACAAATTAACGTTGTCTTTGTTATATTGCATTTTCATTTATTTCATTAAACATTTCCCAATTATATTTCAATCTGCTTCCTGTCATACAAGTTCTTGGTCCTATTACCACCACACTTCTCTCCATCTTTCTGAGGATTCTTTTAATCAAGTATTTATTATTATTTATCATGTGAATATGGTATATTATTGTTAAAATACTTGTTATATTCAAATAACTCTGGGATTATTTGAAATGATGTGTCCCAAGGGACAAAGAAGATTTAAGACTGAGCTTGTGGTAACCCCTAGTTGAAAAGTAAAGATTTCATCCAATCATTTTAATCCATAAAACCAAAAAGAGCCATCACTCAACTTGATTAATTTGTTCTGTAATTTGACTGAATTAATTAGCTACTTTCGCTCTCTGGAATTATAACTTCATTGAAATGAGTAGTAATTTTAACCTAACTTTTGCTTATCCACTGCTGATCACTTTGGGAATAAAAGCTTAAAATCTATAATGTTCTTTAAGTAGATTATCCTATCTAAAACCACTCTATTATCTCTTCGAAGAAAACCCCAAATGGAGTCAAAAAGAGTTGGACACGACTGAAACGACTCAACAGGAAACAACATCTGGAAAAATCCTCCTTTGTATTCAATAGCCTTGGCCGTTATGAAAATAAATAGTAGCCTTTAGACCTGAAAAATCGAACTGAGAAGAAATCTAATGAAATTGGGCATCAGGATAAATGAAAATTAGGCAGTGAGGAATAGCCTTTTGTGCCTACTTTCCTTTGTGGTTTGTTTTCATGGAAATATCTTTTAGGGGAAGAAATCAAACTGTTTCTTTCAGGAAGATACTCAGGCTCCTTTAGTGGTAGAGGAAAAGAGGTAGTTAAGTGGGCAGAATTGGAAAATATGGATAAGGCCCACATACATTCAGTGGGATGAAAAGAATGATTATTTAAGAGTTATGTCAAAAAGGAGGAACACTGATGTAGTGTAAAGAAAACTGGATCTTCATTTAATGGACCTAGATTCAACTACTGTCTCTGATATTTATTACCTCTGTAACCTTGGGAAAATTTGCCTCCCTGTGCCTTGGTTTCCTTATCTGTAATATGAGAAGATTGGCTAGTCAGAGATAGAAAGAGAAGAATATATTCCTGTTAATTAAAAAAAATAGAAACGTATATGAGGGGGTGCCATAAATGTGGAATGTTGGGTGTTTTTTCAGATGAGGTTATTTCTCAGATGAGGTTAGTTTTACTTTTACAAAAGACTTCTCACAGAGTGGTAGGGGTGGGGGTGAGAATGGGGAATCTCCAAATGTTTGTAATATATAAAAATAAAATAGATCAGAAAAGCTTTTTTAAAAAATTAAATGAATAAATTAAAATATAGAGCATTACCAAGGAAACCAATTATATTAAAATACAATTTTATATACACACACATATGTGTGTGTGTGTGTGTGTTTGTAGCTTCAAGTCCACAGAATGCTAGGTTTAGAATTCTGAAACTAGACAATTTCTAAGATCTTTTCCAACTTTAAACCTGAAGTCTTGGGATCTCACTCTCAATCCATTAAAATATTTGTAATAATATACATTATATGCATATCCAACATACATTAATATATCTGTTGAAATTCTGAAGTTCCAAATTCTCCCTCAACCCAGTTTTATGGTCAGAGCTCAAGGATATAGGCTCATACAGCATCTGAGTAGGAAGAGACAAAAATGGTGAGTGAGGTCATCTAGGCTAACACTTTGCTTTCTTGTAACTAACAAGTCAGTGGTCAACTAGTACCAGTCACAATGGAGAGAACTGATGGGAAACAACAAGGGTGGTAGTTTATTTCCACTTAGTCTCTCAAAACATTCGAAGTACAGCGTTTGTGATAGCATATTTTGTTATGTTTCCATAATTGTACATATTTATTCTAAGGAAAATCCTTTAAAAAACTGTTTCGAGCTAAACTTTCCTGCCACGTTTCTATGCATGGCATTTCCCCAGGGAAAGAGCTCAACAGGGAAGTCTCAGACTTTTCCCAGTTTCATTTTATCCACATTATTGGCTGAGCATCTCTGATCTCATTAAAAAAATATACTCTACTATTCTCCACATATCATTCTTGGGGACAGTAAGGTCCTACTTGTACTCTCTCTACCGTATTCAGGTCTATGGAATTTAGTCGGATTCAATACTTACCATGCAATACAAATGTCTTTCTTGAGGGAAGGGTCTGTTTCATTTTTTTTTTAAAAAAAAATGTCTCCCCAGTGCTGGATACAGCATCCAAACCACAGCAGGTTTTTAATAACTGTTTACTGATTGAACACCAGGCATGGTGTTCAAAGCTGAGGATACAAAAATTAAAAATGAAACAGTCCTTGGCCTCAGTTTCCTCATCTGTAAAATGGCGATGAAAACAGCACCTACCTGTGGGTATTAAATGAGATAAGAGGTAAAGCACTTTTGCAAACCATAGAGTACCATTCAAATGCTAGTTATAATGATTTTCATCATTATTTTTAGATGTATCCCGTATGCAGATATGTAAAAACAGCTCATGCACAACACATATTTAAGAGAAAATAATCATTAACAAACTGCATTGTCATAGAGACACAGATCTAGAGCTAGCAAGGACCTGAGAGGCCTGATCTTCCCATTTTATAGATGACAAAACTGAGGCCCAGGGCAGTTCAAAATTACATAGGGAAGATCAGAGAGAAACCATGAACCCTGATCCTCTAATAATGGGATCAGTGTGTTCCCTTCTGCACCAAATGTATGCAAACAAGACTTTTAAACTCCTCCTTTGCCGGTAGACCTGGACCTCATGTAGGAAGAACTAATTAAACCCATATTTCATGACAAAGAAAAGGTTTCATCCTCCAAACATCTTTCTTAATTTTTAAGTAAGAAAATAGATCTCAAAGTCAAGACTCCACGTTTGACGTTGGCCCTGTGCTGACTAGGTCTGATGCCCTGGGTAACTCATTTGACCTCAAAGAGTCATTTTGTTCTTTTATGACACTTGCTTCAATATTCTTCCAAAATATCCTAACAGAAGGGTAGGGGGCAGAGGGGTTAGGATAAAAGGGTAGAATGAAGGCATAGAGGGGAGTATGTTTTTTGGCATTATGTTTTTCTTTGTATCCTTAGCACCTAATGCTTTGCCTGGTACATCGCATATTAATAAAATCTTGCAGATTGATTGATTTTTCAGAAGGCGCTACCTAAATTCCGTTTGTTCTGTTTCCAAGTGGAGGTCCCTCTGGCCAAGTGCACAAAATTCTCCAAGCCCTGCTCTCAGATTCATATATCTCTTTATGATAGAAAGGGGGCTGGAGCTTTCACTTACAAGGGCATTTTATGATCCTCAGGGTCTTACACCGTCCTCCAGGAATACAGGAATGGTGAGGAGGTGAAAGATAAGTCAGCACAGCAGGAACCAATAGGGAATTCATTCCATGATGTTCTTGGTTACAAGCTAAAGTTCAATCTGAAGGAAGAGGCTGATTTTGGCACCTCCTTCCACCCCCATCCCAGAAATGACTATGGTGTAAAGGATAAGCAGAATCAATACAATGACTTTTTAAAATTAGCAGATGAAACTCCAAGCTTCAATAAACATTTGAAAACAAAATAAATTAATAAACATAATATTTAAAGATGTATTAAAATATAAATTACAATAAAAAGTAGTTCAGATCAATAAACACTTAGGGAATACCTGTAATATATGAAGCACCATGTGCGGTGCTGGGATTCTAAGACAAGACAAGCGCATGCGCACACACAGACACAGACACAGGTAGACAGACAGACACACACACACAGAGACACAGACATAGACACATAGACACACACACACACACACACACACACTGACCTCATGAAGTTTGTAATCCAAAGAGAAGGAAAGTATATAACTCATACAAATTGTGCATAGCTATTAATACTGATTCCCAGTAATACTGTTTACATAGTCATTGTGAAAAGGCTATTATTACATTTTCCAATTTTTCTTCCCTTCCCTCCTTCCCCTGTCACTTATCCCTTGGTTAAGCTCTGGCGGAAACCCCCTCAGGATGCCTCCCCTGTGAGGTCAAGCAATCCTGCTCCCTTCTGACCAGGCTATGGGATAAAGAAGAATCGGGTCAGCTTTGTATGGTTGCTTTTGTGTAGATTAAATCACCCATGAAAAGTATAAAGAAAAAGGAAGTATAATTTTTACCAATTTAATGATCATTTTGTCTCATCTCAGCTCAACTCATCTTTGTGAGCCCTTCACCATATAGTATTTAAGACACGGCCATGGGATTTTTATTTGGTGGTGCCACGTTGACATGTCAAGGGCCTGTGTTTTCCTGCTTGTGGGAACCCCTAGGACGGAGAGCCTCCTCAACAGTGGAGATACAACCCATCAGCAATTTACAGTCCTAGAGAGCTGCCTGAGATTCTCGGATGTTCAGTAATTTGTCTATGGTGAAACATATACATATAAATTCTATATCTATGTTCTATATAATATGTATACTCTATAATATGCAAATATATATATATATATATATATATATATATGTATGTATGTATATGCACAGAGTTAGGAAGACCTGAGTTAAAATCCAGCCTCAAGGACTTCCTAGATGACCGACCCTAGACAAGCTATTTAAACTCAGTTTTTCGGTTACTCAGCCTCAGTTACCCAGTTACTATCAGCCTGACAAGCAGGATGATAGTAATAACATCTAGCTCCCAGGGTAGTTGTGAGAGTAAAATTCAAGGCACTTTGCAAACCTTAAAGTGCTATATAAATGCTAGTTATTATTGTTGCTGCTGTTATTTAAGTGAGAAAGCAAATGGCAGTTCATGATGAGCTCTTTTTTCTATACTGCACTGGAATTATAATATTCCCAATATTTAAAATCACATTCCTGAAGAAAATAATAATAGCATTAGATAAACCTTACATTTATAAAAGGCTTCAAAGTTTATAAAGTACTTTCTACATAGGAAGTACTCAATATGGAAATGATTACTTATCTCTGTTTTGCAGATGAAGACACCAAGGTTCAGACAGGACAGAAGAAATGATGCTAGATTATGAAACAGAGAAGCTGATTTGAATTTTGGCTCTTCCACATACTCTCTGTATTATTTTTGGTACCGAATCATAGATTTGGAGTTTTAATGGGTTTTGGAGTCATTTTATAAATGAGGAAACTGTACCTCAGAAAGCCTGTGACTTGTGCAGGGTCATACTGTAAGTGTCTGAGGTAGGATTTGAACTCCGGTCTTCCTGCCTTCAGTTCTTGCACTCTATAGCATTATACCCATTTTCTCTCTCTTGGGCGTAGTTTCTTAGAGAGAAAAGATTGCACTCAACAGAAGCCTCTTCCAACTCTGTATCTCAAATTTATGATTCTGGGAGCAATAATTTCCCCCTGGCCAGATAGCTAGTAAATGTCAGATCACAGAATTCTACTTTTGGAAGAGAATTCTGATGCCATCTAGTCAAGTCCACCCCTGAAAAGAATGCCTACCACAAGTTAGCTCTACCTGAATTACTCTCGTAAGGGAGAACTCACCATCTCCCAAAGCAGTGGATTCCATTTTGGAGAGTTTTTGGCATTAGAGATGGACTGCAAACCCAGGTCATTTGACTCCAAATCCAGTATCATTTTCCACCAAGCTATGTTCCCTGTTTCCCATGCCTATCTATTAATAATTAGTCTTTTCTTTTTCAAATTAGGCGACAGTTGGAATCATCAAAATAGCCTCCTTTTCCTTCAGAACACACTGGCAATGTATTGACCCACAAATCAGAGTTGGATACATTCATCTCCATTCCATGTAACAGGTCTATAAAAGCAAAGGGAGGATATGACAGCTTCTAGCAGCCTGTGAGTCATTGAGATTATTGCTTTACTCATTACGAGAATAGAAGCATGATCGAGGTTTAATCTGAGATTCAGAAATGCAAAGTCAATGGGTTGGTTGTTCATAGACATTCAATGATCTCTCTATGAAGTGTCTCCTTAAATGCCATCAAATGAAGTGACCTCAAAGAACGGTGCTATGTAGTCTAGGAAATCAAGGCATTTATCTATATTTCACTAACACATACATGATGATTATGAAGATAAAACAGAATGATTAAACTTTAAAGGGATAACCTTATTCTCTTTCTTCTTCATATAGCCACAGAAAAGAAAAAATATAACTACATATTCTCAATCCTCCCTCCCTCCCTCTATCCCTCCCTTCCTCTCTCTCTCTGTCTCTCTGTGTCTCTCTCTGTCTCTCTGTCTCTCTCTCTCTCTCTCTCTCTCTTCTCCTCCTCTGTGTCTGTTCTCCTCCTCTCTGTATGTATTTGTCACAGTCTCTCTCCCTTTATCTTCCTCCTCTCTGTGTTTGTTTCTCTCCCCCTCTCTATCTCTTCCTCTGTGTCTCCTCTCCCGTCCTCTCTACAATCTCTCCCACTTTCTTCCTCTCTGTCTCTCTTATTTTCCCTGCCCCTTTCTCCCTCTTAAGCTCCCTTCATCCCCAGTTTCTCCAGCTCAGTTGGCAATGCCACACTATCATCGAACACCCTATAAAATCTTCAAGCAATTTCCAGCGTATTAACATCTGGTATTGTGCTCCCACCAGTCTGTTGCCAAACCCCACTGCTGTTCCTTTTCCCTTTGTGGCTATAGAATCCCCCATTTCTCTGTACCTTAACTGCAGATACAGTGGAAAGGACGCTGGATCTGAGTCTTCATTCCACATCTGCCATTTACTTACTACCTGCATTCTCTTAGGCAGGTACCTAACCTCCCTAGGCCTCGGTTGCCCCATCTGAGATGGCTTCTGGAGTTCCTTCCATCTCTAGGTCTATGAACCTATGAGACCATGAAATTTTATTAATGTATCCTGTTCATTTTCCTCCTCCTTTTCACTTCTGGCTTCTGCCAAGAAACAGAGCTTTCAGCCACATTTCTCAGGCTACTCTCACTTTTTCAGGGCATCTCCATGCTGCACTGAGTACAGTCATCAGAATTTTTTCTCTCCTGTCACTGACCTTGTCAAATCCACCCCCACTTTTGGTCTCGAGGTCAACCTCCTGATGCCCAGGATTAACCTCCCTTTCTCTGCTTCAAAGCTCTTTGAAGGCGGCTCCCACAATCACTTAGACATCTTGTTCTCTCTCCTTTTAATCCCTTTCTTTCCCCCCTTTTTTTTCTCCAGGAAAATTTTCTCAGCATCCATTCCTTCAAATCCTCCTTCTCCCACCCTGGAGTTTTCTTCAAAGTGGCAAAATCCTCTCTTTTCTTTCCATCCAGCAAGTGGCTCCATTTTCTTAACTTACTGGAACACAAGAGCATAGACTTGAGGGAAGGACCTTTGAGGTCATCAAGTCAACCCCCCTCATTTTACAGATGAAGTCCATAGAGGTAAGATGACTTGCCTGGGGTGTCCCAGATAATGGGTAACAGAAAGAGGATTTGAATCCCAAACTTCTGACTCCAAACCTAAGATGCTCTCTTGTGTATCGTGCTTAACCCACCCTACTTTTCAATAACAATCAAGACAAACAGAATGTTCAAGTTAGAAGAGACCCCAGAGGCCACCATGTCCACCCCTTCCCTCATTTTACACAGGAGGAAACCTAGGTCAAGAAATAAAGTAACCTGTCCGACACCATGGAGTTAATAGCAGAACCCATATTTCAACCCTAACTTCTACCTCAGTAACAGCTACCTTTCTCCTAACTTGTACCTCAATTTTCTTTTTATGCTAGTTCCATAGAAAGAGCCTTAGGTTTGGATTGTGAGGGCATGGGTTCAAGTCCCAGTTTTTTCAGCTAACTTTCTGGGTGACCCTGGCTAAGTCACTTCTCTGTGGGCTGCTGTTTCTGTGTCTGTAAAATGGGGAAGGTGAACTGGATGGCCTCTAGAGTACATTTCAGGCCTGAACCTATAATCCTAGGTGTGTGAGTAACCTCAGACAACTAAACAAACAAGCAAGCAATTATTAAGCACCTATTGTATTTCAAGAATGGTGCTAGAAACTGGGAGCCAAAAAAACTCAATGAAAAGAGTTTATATTTTACTGAGGGAAAGAGGAACAACTTAAACAGATTAAGAAATACATAGACATAGAGTAGGGGAGGGAGGAGAGGAGAGGGTGTCAGGAGGGACAGAGGGAGAGAGAGAGGGAGAGAGAGAGAGAGAGAGAGAGAGAGAGAGAGAGAGAGAGAGAGAGAGAGAGAGAGAGAGAGAGAAAGGAGAGAGAGCATCAAATTATTTCTGGGGAAGGGTGAGTGCTAACAAAGTCTGGGCCTCAGTTTCCTCCTTTGTAAAAATGAAGAGTTTAGACTTGATGATTTCTAAAGATTTCCTTCATCTCTAAATCTATGATCCAAAGTTATCCTACCTCTTCAGATCTCAGTTTCTTCCAAAAAAGTGAATGGCTTGGGCTAAATAACCTCTAAGATTCCTTTTAGCTTTATAGCTACAGATGTAACTTATTATAGCTTCTTGAAACCTCAGTTTCCTCCTCTGTAAAAATGAAGGCACTGGAAACGGTGACCTTTAAGCTTTCTTCCAGCTCTAAATCTATGACCCTATAGCCTACAATATAACACACTTTCAACTGCCCACACATACTCTCATAATGCCAACTGCCTACTCACCGTGCCCCCGCACCCTTTGAAAGACATAAATCTAACCCACTGTTTACCTGACTGATCTGTGTGCTGCTAGTTTACTCTGTCCTCATGTCCCTTCTGCTTATTCATATTTTCGTTTCTCTGTATCAGGCTGTCAGCTCCCCCAAACTGAGGAGTCATCCCCATCAGGTCACTTTGCAGATCCCCATGAGCAAGGAGTCACTCCATGAGGTACTGTCTGACGATAATGATGAAGACGAAGAAGAAGCCAGGATGCCCTATATATTTGTATCACTTCCATATTCACTTCCAATCAGAAGCACCTGGATAAAAAGCAACCCCTGAGTGCTCTGATCTCTCTCTGGCCAACCAGGGGTCCCTGCAATAACTAAGCCCATTTCTCACCTGGCTCTGGGCTCTGCACAGCTAATCTAAGCAAAGAATTCCCTTTGAAGTCCACTGAAGCAGAACTCATGAGAAAGCTCCACAGAACAAGAAAAAAAATCCAAGGCTTGTCATCCTGCCTCTTACTATGTTTCTATATACAACCAGGAATCCCACAGACTTCAAGGGTCCGGGGATCAAGTTGGGAAGACTTGTCAGTATCCGGCAGATGGGCTGCCTTGTGGAGCGAAGATATAATAGAGGGTTTCCATTCTGTGAAAGTCATCACATTTTCTTCCAAATCCTTAAGGTTATCGGATGAGTGGTTTCCAAACCATAAACTATACTGAGATTTAAGAAATTACTTACACACCAGAAGGCAAATTCATTCTTTGACTATATTACTAAGATCTCTCTCCTCTCCTTCTCTCTATCTCTGTCTGTCTCTGTCTCTGTGTCTCACACTCTCTCTCTATCTCTGCTTTTCTCTGTCTCTGTTTGTCTTTCTCTCTGTCTGTCTCTTTCTCTGTCCATACAAATACATAATAGGTGCATCGGTTTGGAGGTGTAAGCACTTCAGGGATTATCTAGTACTGACACATTAACTTTATAGAAGAAACTGAGGTTGAGAGAATCAAAGGGATCCAGAGCTGGCAGGAACCTTGGTGGTTCTTCAGACCATCCCTGTTCTTATATGGATGAAATTGAGGCCCAGGGAGACTTGATGACCTGCCTGAGATCACACAGATATTTGGTATTGGAGGTAATATATGAAACTATGTCCTGTGACTTCAACTCATTGACCAAGAAAGATTCTTGGAGCTGGAAGAGCCTTTGGAGGTTATTCCATCCAACTCCTAGCTGAAGTATGACTTTTCTCTGAAACATCTCCAGTCATTGGTTGGCAACCTTCTGCTAGACTGCCCTCCAGGGACAGGAAACTCCCTACCTCATAAGGAAATGCCACTGGACAATATGACTTCTGGCTATCATCTAGTTCTCAATCTGGAGTTCCATGAACTATTTGGGAGAGGTTCCATTTTCATGGAATCCTTTCGATGAAGTTAAAATGTCCCTCTCCTAAATTAAAAAAGTAATTTTATATCCACAATTCTACTTATATTTCTGGAATTTGGGAGATTAACTCTATGTCCTCCCTATTCCAATATGCTGAAAGAGCTAAGATCTCATTAATTGAGCTATTTCCTTCAACAATTCAGACCTCAACCTAGTCAAGACTGCCCATCTCTTTTGTCACTCATCCATATCTTCCAATAAATTCAGTACTTGGGACCCACTTAATATGCCAGAAGCCTCCTTGACATTGTAAGAATGATAACTGACATATCTATGCTGTTTTAAAATTTACTTTATTTTATGTGAGCCTGAGAACAACCCTGTGAGATGCAGGATACTAGATTGGTCAATAAGGGGGAGAGAAGTCAAGGAAGCTTACTTTGAAGACCCTCAGTTTTCTCAATGATGTCAGGAGTTAGGTTATCTGTTGTCAGTGTTGGGGTTGGAGATGAAGAAGAGATTTGGAAGTTGGTAAGGAGCTGATTAAAAAGAGAGAAAAAATGGATTTTTAAGGAGCAGCTAAGCTCCAGCTGAGGTTTCTAGTAAGTGAAATCAGCTGAATCTCATAACCTTCTACAGTGATATTAAACAGACTTGGAAAAAGAGCAAAGAATCCTGGGGGTTGCCCAGGCATGTGAATCCACAGAGCAGGAATGACAGGTCAGAGAGGCAAGAGATTGTAGGGTAATAGCTAACATGAATTTGGCAGCCCAAGACTAGACATGGTGCCAAGAGAAGTCAGGACAAGGAAGTTGAACTGAAAAAGGCTATGGTAAGGACAAAGGACAAAGGATAAGACTGTCAGTGATGGCAAGAATGATCAAAGATTCAAAGACTGAGGTTAAAAAGAATGAAACTTGAAAGTATTGAATATGTAGGAGGTACAGGTCAGAGACTTGGTGAGGTAAAAAAGGCATAGATGGTTACAAGATGCATGTGGGTGCTGATTAAATGGAGTAAGGGAACAGTCCACCAGTCAATAAGCATTTATTAACATAGAATGTTAAGGCTAGAAGAACCCAAGGAGGAGATCCGAAATGCTTCCTTTACTTTACAGGTAAGGAAATAGAAGACAAGAAATAGAAGCCAATATTGCTAAGAAGTCCTGATACAGTAGTAGAAGTTGGACCCTATGCTTTTTAAACTTCTGTTGTCTTCATTCCCTAATAAATAGGGAATTTATTCTTTCCCTAACTCTTTCACCCTAACTTTCTAAAAAATTAGAAAATCCCAGAAGAAAGAGCGTATGTAATCATTTCTGTGTAGTACTTGGCAGAAGGGTATGCCCAATCTAGTAATGAAAATGTCCCGTAAGAATAGTCAACCCTAGTTAATTCATCTGTCCATTAGTGTGTTCAATTCTGGGGACCATATTTTTAGGAGAGACACTGAGATAAGCTGGAAAAAGTTCAGAGACCTGGGTGATGAACTATTAGCAACATGTCATAAAAGTGTTCATTAAAGAAAGTACGGTATTTTAATTGGAAGAAAAGAAGAATGGGGTAGTGAAGGGTAAGGGAGAGGAAGTTATCACAGTCTTCAAGGACTGAAAATGCCTTCCTTGAGAAAAATGAGAAGAGGAATTGCCCTTGCTCTGCTTGGTCCAAGGAAACCAAGGATTTAGGCTGACTGTAAAGAAAGTCTTTTGAGGTATTACAAAGTAGAATAACCTTCCTCAGGAAGTAGTGAGTTCTTTTCTCACTGAAGACTTCCAAGTAAAAGCTGGAGGACCATTTATTGCATGTGTTATAGGGTTCACTCTTCTTCAGATACAGGATTTACAAGGTGGCTATCGAGGACCCATTTGAGGCCCAGCCAGTCCACAAATATTCCTATTAAATCAGAATTCATTTAATCTTTATAGAATTCCACTTTCTTTATTATTAAGAAGTATCATCAAAAGCTCCAAAAATTCTGCTTTATAAAGGTTTTTTAGAAATCAATATTTGGAAATAACTTCTCAACCTACTTTATCAAATTATTTCTTTAATGCACCTCTAATTTTTGAGATCTTTAACCTTTTCTCAGTCATAAATTTAGTAAAATTTCTAGACTTCACAAAATGATGTTTTTAAATGCACATATTAAAGTATATAAGACTTCAAAGAAAATTAATTGTTTTGAAATAGTTTTAAAATATATTTAAAAAAAAGCAAATTCACAGATCTTAGATTAAAGACACCTGCTCTGCTCTCTACAGAACATTATGTTAAGTGTTATGAAAGATCTAAAGTTGAGATAGCTCCTACCCTCCGGAAACTCAAAAAAAAAAATCTCATCACATTAGAATTTTGGGTCAACTCTAGTAAGGTGAAATTTAATAGTGATAAAGGAAGAGAAATATCTGTGTTCATCAAGTCAACTGCATAAGTACAAGATGTTAGAGAGAACAGAATGTAGCTAGACAAGAATTCATGTCAAAAAGATTTAGGGATATTAGGAGAGTGAAAATTCAGCACAGGTCAAGCGCAGGAGCCAATTTAAACTGAGGATCCATTAAGAAGGGAGGCATCATGTCCAGAATGAAAAAAAGGTGATTATCCTACTGTATTCTACTCTAGTTACATCATATATGAAATTCTAGGTTCCATTTTGGAACGACATAGAAAATCATGAGGGAGCCATATTCTTTTCATTTAGCAACTAAGTATTTTATGACAAATAACTTTTTTCAGCTGCATATCCCTAAAACAAATATCTCTCTATCCCCACCTCTCCATTCCCAGGTCAAACATTGCAAGAGATAGAAATTAGAGGATCTTCATTCCTGTACAGCCTCCAACACTACTTGTGCATGTTTGACCAAGTCAGTTTAACCGCCTTGGCTTATCTCTTTACCAATAAACTCAGGGAGGAGAGAAGTAAAAGGGGATAAGCATTTCCTAAGTACCTATTATGAGTCAGGTACTGTGCTAAGTGCTTTACAAATATTATCTCATTTGTAGGTGTTATTTTTATTTCCCTTTTATTGTTGAGGAAACTGAGAGAGAGAGGTTAAGTAACTTGCCCAGGGTCATACTACTAGTAGAGGTCTGAGGCAGGATTTCATCTGCTGTCTTCTTGATTGCAGGTCTGAGGCTCTATCCACTGCACCATCTTGTTGCCTCAAGGGGATTGGATTAGATTGGCTTGGATTAGATCATAGCTTTAGCTCTATGATCCTATACTCCTAGGGACCTAGCTGAGTCACACAGCACAGACATGCATCACATCATTCATATAATTCCTCAAATGACTTTTAGAATTTATTGAAGTAAATAGGCTCTCTACCAGTTGGAAGATCATTGAAAAAGCCTTAAGCCAATGACCTCAAAGATGCTGCACAAATCAGCATCAACAGGAAAGACTATTTTGAATGGGTGTTCAGTGGGAGTGATGAAGAAATTGTAGGTGAAACAATAATGCCAAAAAAGAAAAATAACATAGAAAAATGTTATCCAAAATCAAGCTAGGTGTAATCTGGACATGAATATACTAGAGAAATGGTGGAAGATCTAGGGATCTTGATCTTTCCAGGCTGAGAAAATCTGAAAAGCAAAGGAAACAATTTTCCAACTAGATTCTGAGCTTTTAAAATATGTTGACTGCTGAGTGATTGCAAGTAGACATCAGATTCTTCATGATGTTGCAAATAAATAAGGAACTCTGGGCAGAAAGGTATCTCTATTTCATATAAGTTTATTTGTTTTCTTAGGAAAAAATTCTTTCTCATCTGATCTCTCTATTAAGTGGCATGTGGTGGTCTCTAATTGTATATAATTGAGAACTTTCCTTTTGCTTTCATTACATAGTAAGTGTTTAAATTAGTCTTTTTAAAGTGAGGTCAATAATATAATTTCCTAATTTCTACCTTCCTATGTTTTAGAAGCAATTCCAAGCAGCCAGGTGACATAACAGATAAGTACAGGACCTAGAGTCAGGAAGACCTAAATTCAAATCCAGCCTCAGAGACTTACTATCTGTATAATTCTGGGCAAGTCACTTAGTCTGTGTGCCTGTTTTCTCACTGATAAAATGGGGATTATAACAGCATCTACCTCCCTATGCAGATCAAATGAGATAATATTTTCAAAGTATTCTAAGCCTAAATGCCTCTGACTCCAATCTTTTGCAAAACTTAAATTACTACATAAATGCTTATCATGATGATGATCATACTTCAAATGGAGATCAAATCCTGAATCTTGAGCTGGAGCTCTAAGAGATCAATTTCTCCAATGCCAGGATTTTCAGATGGGGAAGCTGAGGCCCAGAGAAATAAAGTGACTTATTCAGGGTCACAAGGAAATAAGAGGCAAAGATTTGAAGAATCTGAACCTAAGACCTCTTCCCTCCAAATCAAGTAATCCTTAGATCATATTGGGTTGGATTGGGATGGCTTTGGGATATCATCCAACTCCAGATCTGTATGATTCACTCTTTAGTATCCAGCAGGCAACATTTCCTTTGAAAGATGAAAACTTCTCACCCCTACCTCGGAAGAGCTACTGTATCAACAGCTACCAAACACCACACACCTAGAGAGCAAACAATAATGCTACAAGTATCTTATTTCAGGAAACCAAAGATATTCACCAATCCAAGGGGTGGTGGGGGCAGAAGCATAAGTGTATGGTGTCTTTACTGTCAATATCGGTTTCATCAGGAGGCTGGTGAACCGTGCCAGAGCTGACGTTTACTTCTACAACGTAAGTGTATTTCATACAACACCTATTTAGTCAGTTTCCGCATGGTAAGACTAGCAAATGTTTATATGATGCTTTACAGTTTACAAAGCACCGTGTTCCCTTAACAATCACTCTCCTGAGGTGGGTTTAGGGGGCACATTATTATTATTATTTTTTGCAGATGGGGACACTGAGAGGGATTCAGTGGTTTTGTCCAAAATACAATCTCAGGATTCTTTGCTTCATGCTAACCTTCATTTGAAATGGCGCTTTCTTTTAAGGGTGAAAAGTGCAATATTTCAGCAAGGGAATAAAATCCAGCGCAAGAACTCACAAGGTCAGAGATACTGTTGGAGACAGCTTTGAACACAGTTGGCAATCATGCATAACGTGTTAGCGACTTGTCTTCTTGAAAGAGTAAGGAATTTGGAGTGGTTGAAAACAGACAATACAGAAGCTGTGTGATTCCGAGTTAGGTCCACATTTTGGTAGAATGCTGTGAGCTAGAATTTGAACAGGGAACACCTGCTGCCCCCTCCCTAATTTCTTCCTAATGTATGATATGTCTAATAATACAGGGCATGATTAGAGAGCAAAGATATTTGGAAGTGAAGCCCAAGTGAACTGAAAACTTGGCTCTGAAACACATGACCATCCTCTGGGTCAATCACATACCTTCTTCAGGCCTCAGTTTCTCTACCTGTACAATCAAGAACTCAAAGATTTCTCAGGTCTCTTTCACCTCTCAGTCCTATGATCCTATTATTAGTAGTACTAATAATCTATCTTAAGAAATTTAATTGCCTGAAAATTTAATTAAAATTATTAGTTATTTTATTATTATTATTATTTAAAATTTAATTCTCCAAATTCATTTTCAAGGTTTGATATCGATTATCATTATTGTTCACAACATGAAAAAAATCTATGCCAGATTCTGTGACCCCAAATGATGTTTTGGATTGTTCATATTGTGATCCACTGTAATTCTGAATAATTAACATTTTATTATCTTCCCTAACTGTTCCAATAAGGTTGTTCCTGTTCCTATAACTTTAAGTTTCTTGAAGGCATTAAAGAGTCATGTTCTTTATTTCTTTTGTATTTTTCGCAAGCTGAGAAGACAAGGAACAGTGAGTGAGAGGGGAAAAGAAGAAGGAGAGGAGAAAAGGAGAAAAGAAAAGAGGGTTAAACTATAGAGGGGGAAAAGGAGGAGAAGAGAGGGCAGATACAGAGGGAAAGAAGGAACAGGAGGGGAAAAAGAGGAGATGTAAAGGCATGGAAAAGAAGGAAAGTGAGGAAAGGAAGAGGAGGAGGGAGAAAAAGGAAAGTGCAGAGAACAGAGGAAGGAAAAGGGGAGGGGGAGAGTAAGAAGAAAGGGAAAGGGGAAAAAGTAGAGGTTGGAAAAATGGACAGAGAGAGAAGAGACAGAGGCAATAATTATGAAGGCAGAAAGGAGGATTGAAAAGTGAAAGGAGTCTTTCCCCAAACTATATCAATCATACTGTCTTTAGGATCAAATAAATTCCATTTTAGAGACAAATATTATATATCAGCACAGTTATGTTTTAAATTTGGGGAACAAAATACCAACCAAACCCACATGAAAATTGTGTCATTTCTTAACTGTTTTTAAAATGGTTTGCAGAAAATAGAGTTTATACCTTGTGAGGAGGTACTAGAAATTATTTCACAGGTGAGTTGCCATATTTAATTATACCCCTTTATAAGGAAATATTTAAATACCACACTAGGCAGATGGATAATAATTTGATTCATCTCTTTAATTGAATGGAGATCCAAGTAAAGGTAAACAACATTTGACACCTAAAATGTGGGGAATAATATTTCTAGCACTTGGAAGCATTTAAGTGTCACAGCAACTCAAAGGTTTTGTGTCTAGGCAAACATGAAAACTTCACCTAGGAAAGAGGCTTGAAGAATATTGCCATTTGGAAGGAGGGGGGAAAGAAGTGGACACCCTCACAGTGTCCATCATCTAATAGCTTCCTTTGAAACTAATAATTTTTTTTCTCAGTATGTGCTAAGCTCTGTTGTTTCTGTGCTGCTGAAGGATGATGGAAAGTTCTATCTGCGCATACTGAATTCATTATAGAGGCTAAATCCCCTGTCACCACTCTCTAGCTATGACTCTGAGCTTAGCTACATATACAGCCAACTCCACATAAAATGATATGCCAGCTTTCCACCAATGATTCTACTTCTCCTATTTGGCAGTGGTTCTCAAGGTACTTATTTCATTCATTAGAACATGAGGACATTATAATATAAACAAAACCTTAATAACAGATATATATTATTTGCATAAATATATACTTTCGGGTATTTTGCTTACCACTCAAATGTTGTACCAGCCTTTATAACTCTTGAAATTAAAAATGGAAGGATCTCTAACATTAAATTATTTTTGTAAATGTCACCAAATGGAACCATCTCTTAAAGATCAGCAGCATCATTCTGCAATATGCCTTAAAGCTGAATGATATTTTTTCCTGAATCATTTATACCACTTTTATTTATAAATTTCAGAGCCAAACAACTAGGTACAGAAGGAAGCAGAGGTTTATTTTGCATCACAAAGCTATTTATTTATACAATAAAAAGAACTTTATGTGTGTAATAATAGCACCATAAGATTTGCAAAGTGATTTATATAGAGAGCTCCTTTGATATTAACAACTCTGTGGTTAGGGCCATTACCCTTCCCATTTTACAGATGAGAATACTGAGAACTGAGAGAAGTTACTTGCCTAGGACTACACTGCTAGTCATGTATGAGACAAGACTCAAATTCAGGTCTTCTTGACTCCAGTTAGTAACACGTATGAGGTCTCATAATTTGGAGACCAAAGACTCTATCTTCAAAATGAAAACTGACCAGAACAGATACACACTCGCAGACACACAGACACACACACACACACATACAAGATTCCCCACAGTTAACAAATATAATTTATAGTGTCTGAATTGTAAAGATAGTAAGATGTCATAATAGAGGCTGTACTTTTAGTCGTTAGGATGAGGTGACTCTGAGCTTGAAATCAGGAAGATTCGTTTTCATGAGTTCAAATCTGGTCTCAGACACTTCCTAGCTGTGTGACCCTGGGCAAGTCACTTAACCCTGTTTGCCTCAGTTTCCTCATCTTTAAAATGATCTGGAGAAGGAAATGGCAAGCCGCTCCTGTGTCTTTGCCAAGAAAACCCCAAATGGGGTCACAAAGAGTCAGACAACCAAATAACAACATTTTTGGTCATGATATGTCACAAGAGGGATTAGAACCCAGGTCTTTCTGCCTATCAAGACCAGCTCTATATATTAATTATTCCATACTATTGAGTTGCTAGTCACTTCCAAAAACTCTAAGTTTCTACTTCTAGAAAGATTCTAGAAGTAACTGAAAATTAGCTATTGTTGGGAGACATATTTGTCCCCATATAGTGAGTTACCGTTGTTTCCTGGATGTCTCTTTATCCATCCATTTCTGCCAGTCCTCCCTCTATCCTTTAGTTATTTTTCTACCTTATCTTAAAGGCTAAATAAATTAAAATCTTAGAGCTAGAAGGGACCTTAAAGACCTGACCTTATCAACAAATCTAACCTTTGACATTATATTGGACACTCTGTTCAACATCCCTGAGAAGTGGTCATCTGGCCTTCGTCTGTGTTCTAAAATTACCTCATTGTTATTCTCTCCCTCCCTCCCACTCCTCTCTCTTTTTCTCTGTGTGTGTGTGTGTATGTATGTATGTATGTTTCTTTGTATACTCAGTGCTTATTATAGTACCTTGTATACATAGGTGCTTAATAAGTGACTATTGGGTTGGATTAGATTGACTATATGTTTAATCTCTAGATACAATGTAAGCTTCTCTTGTTTGCTTTCTGTCTTCACATTTCCAGTATCTTGCACAGAGTAGGCACTTAATACACATCCATTAAATAGAATCAAAACTGAATTTCCTGTCTTAGAAGGTGTAAAATTTTGGACTTAATATCCATTAACACTGATTGAAAAGCTCAGAGATAATCCACACCCATGCCTCACTTGGTCTCAAGAGCATTCTCTCAAATATTGTCGTGATTTGCCTAAGGCAAAAATGACATTTCCCTACCTGGACCTCACATAACACTTTCTATCTTCCAAATCTTTTATCATTTTTCATTTCGAATCACCATTATATGCACACACATATGTATGTATGTATATATGTCCTCTTGTTCCCATTCCTATGTATACTCCATGAAGACAGGTACAAGGTTTTACTTACTTTTGTACACCTACTTCCCCCAAAACACACATACATGACCTCTAGAATATGCTCTGAATCTAAATATATCTCTAAATATATGCTCTTTGCAGTCAAAGCTGAAAAAATATCTGACTTGAACTGAATCAAAATCAGTCCATAAATCAACAACATTTATTAAGACCTCCTGAAGAAGAGTATCCAAATTAACCAGTTAATGAATTCACCATTACCATTACCATTACCTCATGAGTTCAAATCTTGATTCTGCCATTTATTAGCTATGTGACTGTGGCCAAGTCACCTGTTCTGGATCTATTTTTCCTTATCTGTAAAATGAGGGGGTTGGGATTAGAGGGCCTTCTAAAGTTTATTCCCTAGATCCTATCCTGGGATAGGATTCCATATTGACAATGCACTAGGGGAATGGACAAAACAGATTCCTGCTAGGTTTTCTTACCTGGTACTGTGCTAGAACAGTAGATAGGCATTAAGGGATTTGATGGCTAGGAGTGAATTTGTTTTATTTACTTAGGATAGCTCTGGAGTACCAGAGACTTTCACAGCAGATAGCTGAAGCTACCTCATTCCTAAGCCAAGTGGATTGGTACACTTTTCCCCCACTGGATAGCCCAAAGTTAAAGTTAATTTACATCACAGCAATAAGGCTGAGAGATGAGGGTAAAAGAAAACTGAACCACAGGGTTGAAAATAGGTCTTTGCATGAGCCAATGGTTGGAATCTAACTGTGTTGTTAGAGCCTCCAGCTCTGGTATTAACAAGAGAAATGGCAAGGTGATTGATGACGGAGGAGAGACAGGTTGGTCAATTTACCCTTCTTTTCTGAAACTAAGAAAAGCACAGATATACTTTCTCCAGTGGACAGTGAGGTTGCACCATTGCGCACAGAACATTGGGCTTGGAAATAGGACGACTCATCATGAGTTCAATTCTGACCTCAGACATTTAATTAGTGATGCGACTCTGGGCGAATCACTTAACCCTGTTTGCCTCAGCTTCCTCATCTGTAAAATGAGCTGGAGAAGGAAATGACAAACCACTCCTGTATCTTTGCCAATAAAACCCCAAATGAGGTCACGATTGAAAACAACTGTCTTCAAAGTTTTCACCTTCACTTACAACTTTCCCTAGGGTAATAGGAGTCCAATAGAGCTGGGTTCAAATTCTTGTTCATACCATTACTTAGCTTTGTGACCATGGGTAAGTCCCATTATCACTTTTGGCTTAAGATTCTCATTTAAAAATGGGGATAATGATACACTTCCCAGGATTTGTGTGTGTGTGTGTGTGTGTGTGTGTGTGTGTGTGTGTATGGGGGAGGGAGTAAGATATGCTCTTACTTGAGCTTTGATGTTGGAAACATGGATTCATAATGGCATTCCAAATGTGCACATCAATAAAGCAACCATTATTTACTGACACTTCCTGTTTACAATGCACTGTGCTAGGTGCTTTGGGATCAGTTTAGAATAAATTAAAAGTGTGGCTCCTGCCCTTATAGGATTTATAAACTAGTTGAGGTGGCAGTCGAAAGGGTTGAACTTATGATTTCTCTGGTGTGGGGAACTCCAGAGAGGAAAAACTCTTCACCAAGGCTAATTAGAACTTACTCTGTAACTCAGTTCTACTAATAATAACAATAGTTAACAATTTAATGAGGTTTACAAAGTACTTTGTATGTATTAGCTCATCTGGTCTTAGAGAGACAGTTACCCATGAATAGCTAGCTAATCCAATACTAGACAGTCAAATGAGTGGCATAAATAATAAGTACTTTTTAAGGAGGCTTTGTGACTTTGTGGAAAGATCCCTGGCTGCTGAATCAAGCGACCTGGGGTCAAAAACCACTTCTGATATTTTCCACCTATGTGGGTCTGGACAAAACACCTCATCTCCCTGGGTCTCAGTTTCCTCATCTGTAAAATTAGGGAGCTGGACTAGCTTAGATCTCTGTCAGCTCTAGGTCTATAATACTATGATCAAAAGAAGCTGAAATATCTGTGAGGGAGGACTGGAAGGAGGGGAGAGAGATCTGGACAATCAGGGAAGGCTTCATTGAGTATATAAGGATTTTAGCCTGGACTTAAAAGATTATGAGGCTCTAAGACTGTGGAATGAAGGTGTTCTTCCATGTAGGGGAAATGGCATGTGCAAAGGTAAGAGGATTTTTTTTTAAAGTATATTTTCTGGGAGATATGGATAGATCAGCCTTGCTCCTATGGAGCAAGTTTCATGTCAGAAATCTGGAGCATGAACGAGTTGGAAATGTAGGCTGGCACAAGACAGTAGAGGACTTCAAAAAGTCAGGCTGAAGACTTTTTATGAACATAGATAACATCATTAAATTGAGAGCTAGAAAAAAACTTAGAGATCAGTCCCAACAACCCATCTGATAGATGAGGAAACTGAAGCCTTATATGACTCTCCCAAGATCCTGTATCTCCATATTAAGTACCAAAACAGAGACTGAATTTTATCCTGTAGTCAATGAAGAATCATTAGACATTTTTGAACAAAAGAGCATGATAATATTTATGGAGCAATGTTAGAATCAAGAAACAGAGACTGAAGGCCAGGAAACCTCATGTGTAGAGAAGCCTGCAAATAGTTTAGGCACTAACTAGTTGATATCAACCTAAAATAGTTGTAGAGAAAATGGAAAGAAAAGGATGCATGTAGGATATGTCACTGAGATAAAGCCACATTACCATCTCTTACAACGTATACTACGATTATAGGTATGGAACTCAAAGAGACCTTTATAGGCAGTGCAGTTGTGTACAGTGTGTATGGTAAAGGTTTAACCATCTCCTCAAAAAATGATGTAAGACACATTTTAAAAATTGAATCTGTATTATTAACATTTTTCTCCATCACTTTCTGAAGTCTAGACAATCTACAAAACGATAACTCAAGCCCTGATTTGTAGTGTTTGCCAGTTTCCAAGGGATAAATAATCCCACCGAAAATTTAACAATCAAGTCTGTTGAGTTGGTTCAATGGACTCTACCACACTCCTGCTTTTTTGGTCACCTAGTCCTCATTTTATAAAGGAGGAAATGAAGCCCCAGGGAGGTGGTGATTTGCCCAGATCACATAGGTAAGAAATAACAAAGTCAAGATTCAAACCTAAGCCCTCTGATGCCAAAGTGAGTGCCCTTTCCAATGGCTCATGTTCTCACTACTCTTTCTTTTCTTCTCTCCTTCTCTGGGATTTTTCTACCTTGCCCTGAATTTCTGTGATATCTGCTAAGTTACTAAATTAATACTCAAAGGACAACACAATTAATAATATGTCACTCAATGACATCATGAGATGACTGTTCCTTCACTTATGCAACATGACCAATAATGCTATATTAGTATATCCTCAGTACTTGCCCCATCTACCCTTACACTCAAACATTTCTTATAAATTAGATGATTGTCATAGTCAAATGATGACCTTTCTTCAACTTCATGAAAAGCCAATGAACTCTTCCATTATCCAGAATTTCCTCAAAACTCAGTTTCCCCATGGATATACTATTTTCAATCCTGTAAGAAGGCTATAATGAACTCAATTACTCTCTGGAACCCTGACCTGTATCTGCTAACTGCTATCTTTTCTCTAAAGAAACTGACAACTCTGGAAATTCTTTCTGATTTTTCTAAGTAAAGAAGAGCATTTGATGTTGCTTTCTCCTCCTTTTTTCAGGCCACTGACCTCTCTTAGAGATTTTTTTTGTACACCTTATTTAGAGAATGAACCCAACTGTCAGTCTGGCATATGTAATTCTAAAATTTATGCACCACATACCCCGCTGTGCTCAATAGAGCTAAACACCCAGAATATGAAGCATACAGACATGCTCACACATCCCACTAGTTTGATTTAGAGATTGCAAAACTTTGTTTTCAAGAATTCAATATTGCTTTAAGAATTCAACAGACTAACATGGAAATTATCACATTAACTTCTTAAAAAAATTTTTAAAGGTCACTTTAGTTGGCCTGGGGATATATGCAAACTGGCCAAATAGATTGTCCCTTGACAAGCCCATCTATGCTCATAGATGCCATATTGCAAAGGGCTGTCAGTATCTTGGACCATCAATAGAAAACTTCCACAAAGCTTCAGATATTTTCAAAGCACCACAGTTTTATGACTGATCTTTTTTTGTGTGTTTATGTTTTAAATGTCCACAACACTTACTAGCATCCATCATTATTTTAAACTTAACTACATTATTGTATACATCATTATTGCAAACTTTATTAAAAACTAAAATATTCTGGGGGAGGTTAGTAGAGCTCCAATGCAAAAAAAATCCAAAAATTTAATCAACAAATTATAAGAGAGAATCATCAGAACATAGATTTAGATTTGGAAGAAACTAAGAGGTCTCTGTGTCCAACCCTCTCATGTTACAGATGAGGAAAACAAGCTTGTTTTGACAACCTAATCATTTGATCAAACAGTTTCCAAGGTTTATTACCCTGTTCTAATCAATGTCTGGGTCAGATAGGAAAATCTTACTCCAAAAAGACAAAGAAATTAAATTCAAGTGAGCAGAACCGCAATGATGACTCAGTTGAGCTATCTCTTTATCTTGCCACAATGGTATTTGGAGGGAAAGATTAATTACAGAAGGAAAGTATGATTAGGGTACAGCGTGGTGACATTTGTGAAACTTTTCTGGGGAACAAGGCAAGAAAATCAACAATTGATGAAAGGGGTTGGCTTTATCAGTGCCACTATAATAAATCATTTTAAAATGGCGTCTGAGCATGGTGGTAGCTTATTAACTCAATAACAACTTTACAGTCCAGCTTAGTTCAAGGATTCCTCAAAGATGTATGTATTTGTTTCTTCAATTTCACCTCTCCCCACACTAATAGCCAATATCTGATTAGAACAGAGACACCTAGAAAAGAATGGCTTTGTGGAACTTCCCTAGAATTGATATTTAAGGGGATCTCCATTTATTTTGCATGAAAATTGGTATGACGTGGTGTCACAACTCCACTCCCCCAAGGGGCTGATTCTTTATAAGCTGTATCACTGGGATCTTATTTATGGGCCCATCTCCAGAAGGAATCAGGGTGCTCAGACATTTAGGGTAAGGCTGGCGATGTGATCTAAGTGTGATTTATGCCCTTACTCACCCATAAATACAGATTTTTAAAAAACCATTGCACAGATAAGTAGGGATATATATATATATATATATATATATATATATATATATATATGATTTACCATACATGATTTATATATATATATGTATATATATATGATTTAGTCTGTTTTTAGACAGAGAAAACACATGACAAAGCAAGGAAGAAGGGTACAATCAATTTTAAGAGGGATCAAGTAGCTGTCCCTTCATCTTTTTCTGGCTCCCTATAGCCCAGACTCACACACTCTAGAGTCCTCCCTGCTCCATCCATATAATACCCACAAAGAGATTGGATTCTACAATTTCCACAAGGTAATATCAGAATAAAAGAGGGATATACACCTATTGTTTGCAGCATTAGTGATGATCTATACAGCTTCAAGAAGTCAGTAAAGCTTTCTAGCCTGAGTCAAATGGAGGCAGACTTTTCTGAAGTAACTTGAGTCAGGCAGGAGAAAGAAACATCCAGGTAGAAATAATTACCAGCCACCCCAACTCTCAGGGTTATTACCACTTGAAAGCTAGCTAGAATGCGTCCTAACAACATTCTGTTTAGAAAGAGATATTACAGAACGGCCATTAAAATGTTTTACTCCACTCCTATTACCCCTTAAAGTGTGAATGCCATTATAGGCCCTTTCCCTAGGTTCTTCAGTGTCTGAATTTAATCATTTCGGGGAACTGATTTATAACTATGCAAAGCCATTATAATCTTGGGGAATAACACTTGAGCAAATTCCAATGTGAAATTTGCATTCTATTTTATACACGCATGGCTATAGCACCATATATCTTCCTGTGCTTACTGTTAAGTATTTCTTAGATCATTGATGACCCATGTACAGTATTGCCTTCTTGAAAACCTGAGCTCCTCTTAGACATTCTAATCCAGTCACAGGCTGAACAAAACCCCACTTACATTAAAATTCGCCCCCACCCCAAGCCCCATCGTCTGAATTCAGTCTCTTTGGAAATAAATTTCAGTGACAATTATTACCTGTCTAACCTGTCCTGAAACTTTTTTTTGGTTACTCCTACAGCAGTAAATCTTTATTTAAAGCTTTCAACACAGGAGGGCTGACTTCAATATGTTCTGTCAAAATAGTAAGCACTCAGAGAGGTGTTGATTCTTCTCAAAATTGGCAACAAGATGAATGAAAAGTAGATTAGACAGATGAAAATAACTTTTACTCATCTCAGAGACTCAGTATTGCCTTAAGTAAATAAAGATGATAATTTTTAAGCAGGGGAGAAAAAAAATCCTACCACCAAGGAATTCTACTTCATTATTGTTGCTAAAAAGTCTCCGTTTTGAAATTCACTTACTTCTGAAAAACTGATTATTTTATTTTCTATATTTTTTAAAAAAACTAATTTTAAAAAGTATTCTGAAAAGACTTTCATGTTGATATTTACACACGGATAAAATTTCAATTAACAATATTGGCCTGTTGGTTTCACAATGCTACCGTCAACGAGGGGGGGAGGGAATCACCTTCATATTAGGAATTTTTCCCTCTTACTGGAAAACTATTTTTTCTCTGCAGGTAATCTATGGCAGTCGGTTTAAAATAAAAATCATTTGCTCAATAAATAGCAATGCCCCCCCCACCTCCAAGCCCGCCACAACCATCTCTGTGACTGAAGTAAGTATATGCACATTATAAGCAAAAAATGACTTCTTGGATATCTATTCTGTCATCATTATCTTATTAGCCAAGTATGTACACACGACAACATAAATTAACAGTTTCTAATGAAACAGGGGAAAATGTAATCTCCCTCATCTGCTGAATGCCACTCTGTACTCCACGGCCTCTTAATCACATGGGTTCCTTTCTAACAAGTCTCCATAATACTGGGATGTCCAAGCACCATTAGGTATCACACAAGCAGAAAAAAAGTCTTTCCCGGCTCTAAGATGAGATAGAGCTCCTATTCAAAGGACCTATCGCAAATGGAAACTGCAGCCTGGTTATCTTTCATCCAGCCACCACACATTTGCCTGCTTCTATTTTAAGCAGCTGGGAGTAATAACGTGTCAGGCAAAACTCAATCAAGAAAACTCCTGATTTTTTTGGTCGGTTGGCCGTTTTGTCCATCTTATACAGCACAGAGAGGTTCAGGAAGCAAGCACCTTCCATTTAGTTCTAAAGGGAGACCAAGGTAAAGAGGGAATTTTCGTTGTCAATGTACAAGATATCCCAGTCTGGGCATCAGTTAGATGGTGGTCAAATGCAGGAGAAAGAGACCCCCAATGTCCTCTGCTTTACTCCAAGTGACAGTGGACCCGCCATAAGAAAAAGATAGCTGTTTGTGGAGGCTAGCTTGTTCCATACCATTAACTCAGAACAAAACATATTTTTAGTGGGACAGCAGTGTTTACTTGTAAGAACTGATGAATTGCATAGCACCATTTATCACGGGCAGACAAAGGCATCCAGGAGCAATTCTGGACATAAATCAAGGTGCATGCCCCTAAGTGAAAAAGAAAGGACTGCTTAAGTCCCTAAAACTGTATAGATTGGGGTCAGTCTGGCCATAGCAACCAAGAGCGGTCCTTTGGGCTCCAGGAGGACCTAGCAACCAACAAATGAGCTCAGATCTCTTTTCATCTCCATTGGTGTGAAAGGCAAAATTAAAAAGATTAGATCACCCTGCACCCATGACAAAGGGTTCCACAATGAAAAAATCATCTCTCCCCTTTGAATCACATCAAATAAATAACCTTCATCCCTCCAATAATGAACAACTTTCAAAGTAAATCGAATCTCCATAGGGCTGCTGTCCCTTGCTTTTCCTGGATTTGCATGATAATATCACACAGGAAGCGCAGAAAGGAGCTTGTAAATGGAAAACCCAGGATCCAATGTATCTTGAGCCCTGTTCACTCTCTAGTCCAAGTATTCCAAATCACCTTCCTTTTCCACCTCATTGGAACAATGCATTGTATCCTAAACATGCACAAGGCTGTTTTTTCATTATGGGAGATGGAAGTTTGAATGCTGTGGTTTTGGTTTTTTGTGATGGGAGGGAGGGGAGGATCACCCTACAAATGAGGGGAGATGGGGTCCTTTTTGTGTGTGTGAAATATGGAGGATGCAAAATGACAACCCCCAGATTCCACATCCCTAGTATTTTTCCCCCTTTTGGGGTGACAAAGAATTCTTTTCTTTGTACTGGCTAGGCTAGATTCTTTGTTCTTCTAGCAATTTTTCAGGCTCCTCGTGTCCAAAATTTTCCTAGTTGCTTTAGAAGAACATACATTTGCCTTTCTTTTTTTCATTCATTATCTGGCATTTCCTGGAAAGTATATGCATTCTTCATTTGCATGCTAATAATAGGGAGAACATTTTATGAATTTCATCATGCACTACGTTCACCTTGGCGCTCTTTCTCTCCTTCTAAAACTCACCTGGGCACTCGAAATAAGGAACTAAGCTGTCAAAATAATGCATGTCTTCCCCCACCCCAAAACTCTAGTTTAATAGAGAGTGTTCCAAACCCAAAGGGTTCAAATTAAGAAGGCTTACACCTCCAAGAACAAATAGAATAATATAATTTCATCCTTCTGCAGCAGCTCACGTAGACAGGACCATTCGAACCCAGCAGGGCTCCTCATTAATTTTTAAAAGTCTCTGACCCCAGTACAGTTAAGAGTGTAAAAATAATTAGAAATTAAGGATGAGAGAACACTGCTTTAATATTCCACAGTGCTGTTAGATGCTGGCTGCCCTGACCATAGCTGGGTACATGCATTAAGCATCCTTAAATAGAACCCCCCTCCCCATTAGAAATTTAAACTGCTTGGTGAATGTCAGAGAAATTGATCATTGCTCCATCCAGCAGAAATCTTGCCTGGATTCCACTCCTACCTCCCGCGATTAGAGTAGCACAAAGCATTGAGATTATAGGTTTGCAGACACGGAACAGAACGGAAGAGATAGTTCCTTGATAAAATACTGCTATTGAAAGGCACATTTGAGACCACACCATTTCTAACAAATCAGTAAGGACTCGGCATATTGAATTAAAGGTACGAAGAGTCTTTCTTACCTAAAACTTGTCAGAAGAAAGGTCTTTTTTCCATTGTTGTCACCTCCAGTGCCCCCTCCTGCCACCATGGAGACTGGGTCTGCTGTGTTTACGGTTTCCTTGCCTCAGTTACAGCTGTGATAGTGATCTGCCCCGAGTGGAGAAGTGAGGAGGGGTGGGTAGGAAGATTGTGTGTGTGTGTGTGTGTGTGTGTGTGTGTGTGTATGTGTGTGTGTGAGAGAGAGAGAGAGAGAGAGAGAGAGAGGAGAGAGAGAGAGAGAGAGAGAGAGGAGAGAGAGAGATGGAGGGAGGGAGGGGGGGAGAGAGAGAGAGAGAGGAGAGAGAGAGAGAGAGAGAGAGGAGAGAGAGAGAGAGAGAGAGAGAGAGAGAGAGAGAGAGGAGAGGATGGAGAGTAGGGAGAAAGAGATAGGAGAAAAAGAGAGAAGAGAGAGAAAGAGGGGAGAGGAGAGAGAGAGAGAGAGAGAGAGAGAGAGAGAGAGAGAGAGTGAGTGCTAACTTCAAGACTGGGAACCTAAAACCTCAGGTCAAGTCAAGGCTGAATGGAAAGGATCAAAGTCCTGTCCCTCATCAAGAGAGCAGACAGATTTTTTTCTCCCACTAAAAAGTGGGCCTGTCATTAGGGATTCTTACTAAGAAACCTCTGGCAGAGGCGGACCTTCTCCGGGCTGCTAGTGGCTGCCCAGCAGTCCGTGCAGAATGCAGGTATCTATTGTTCCAGAGACAGATATGTAGCCAGCCAGTCAGACTCTGACAGATCTCAGCAAACCAGTGAGCCTGCCTTCATTTTAACTCTTTATTTACTAGCACTTTTTGGTCCGGCACAAAGGTCTTATAATCACCCTCGGGAGATGGGGAAAGGGGAAGTCATTTCATATGCAGCTGACTACAGAAAAAGAACTCTTCATATGGGTGGAGTTTTTGCTTTTGTTCTTATAAAAATATGGGTTTTTAAACATTATTTTTAAAAGAATTTTGCTGCAAATATCTTATATTTTCAGGGAGAAATTTTGCCTTCATTACCTCCACTGACAAGATCCAATTTATAAATGAGACACCAATGAGCACAACCAAGCCATGATTATTTTTCAGAAAAAGGTATATAAACAAGAATTACCCCCAAAGTATTCTCCCAGAGACCTCTGGGCCTCTGAACCATTAAAAACATGGAAATGCAGAGTTTTTTTTGGCTAAGTTTCTTGATCACATAATTTTTCCCAGAGATCAACAACTCCATTCCACTTTTTTTTCCCCATTCCCTCCATTCAACTACAGAGGAAAACAGGTCTTCTTTTGAGAGGACTTATCACTGGTGTCTTTGGCCCCAACCTTGACATTCTGGGAGACCAAATGCTTCATAGAGAACCATGCAAAGAAATATTAAACATACATCAGCATCTGTCCCACCTTTTAACTTCCTCCCTGTCCCAAAGTACATGCCTAACCAGACAGTCTAATTAAGGAGGCTCAGAAGAACTCGTGTTCCCTAGGATCCCAGTGTATCTAGACAGTTATATTTTTTTTTTATCATTAGACTTTTTTTTCCCTTTAACCTGGAAGTAACTTTTTAGCTTAACTCAAAAATTCTTAATATTCTATATTCATTCAAGTTACATTGGTCAGCATATTGGATGGGGAGGCTTTCTACCTTTCTTTAAAGTGCCAAGGAAAAATAGCCCCCAAAAAAAGAAAAAAAGAAAAGGAAAGGAGTGGAGGGGAGAGGAAGGAAGATGAGAAGAAAAGAGGAGAGGAGAAGAGAGGAGAGGAGAGGTAACTTATGATAGGGAAAGAAATGTTTGGGACTTTGAAAGACTCAGTCCTGATGAATTGCTTCCCATTGCTTGGGCAAATACAGTCCATCCATATTTTGACTTTGGGTACACAAAGTGCCTGATATAGGTTGGCCAGGAAGTTCCAATGTCGAACAATTTCTGTACTTATCCAGGCTCACTTTTCAAAGCCACAGAGTAAATATGCAACGCATTGAGTGCAGGTTTAACCATGCATGCCAGTTAATAACAACACCTGTACTACACAGTTGTGCACCACTGAACAGCTTTCTTAAAGTAACTTGGCTTCACTTTAATTGGTTATTTGTTCTTTAATTCATCCCCCCCCCTTTCTCTCTTTCCCTCCCTCCCTCTGTCAGAGGGAAGAGGAGTAGAGGGGAGAGGTCAAGGGGGTCCACAAGTCATTACACACCATGAGAGTTTCAAATCGCATTTTAAAAACCTAAAGAAAATCCCTGCCCCCTTTCTCTACCTCCATAGCCAACTCTGAAAACATTGCATGTCATATTAATTTCACCTGGATTCCTAATTATTGACCTGAGGATTTTTAAAATGTACACACAAAAGCATTTAAGTAGTGACTTTAAAAAAATAGAAGTTAAATATTTGAAGCACACTCTACACTTTAGACAGAGTAAAACTTCTCTTAAATTCCCTACGTATAGAAACAAACCAACCTGAAAGGGAAATAAGGAATAACAAAGAGCGTTCATTGGTCCCTACCAGGAAGCAATAGTACATGAGGGAAGTTTTCATTCTCACTCTAAGTGCTATACTGTTTCTTCTTTTATTTTTTGGATACTTTGAAGACGTATATCATGGTATGCTTAAGAAACAATTTCCCTTCTTGGGACATTTTTAATAGACAAGTATCTTATGCCTAATAATAATAGTGATAGACAATATTTATGCAATGCTGGACAGTTTACAAAACGCTTTGCATGCATTGTTTCTTTTTTTATCTTAAATGGAAAGGGATAATTCAAAGAAAGAAATAAAAGGAAAAATGCCACAAAGGGAAGTTACAAATGCACACAGGGAATGAGCCCGGAGTGCATGCCAGGTGGCCAGTTTTTTCTTGCAAGTTCATGTAACTGTCTCTTGTATTGTCAGAAAAATAGATGGCTGAGCTGTAGCAGTTGACCATGTGATCAGTGTTGGGTTTGACCACTTTTGACCTGAACACTGGAACTAGATCCCACCCAGGCACTGTTATCATGAGTCTCCCAATTGTGCCACCATCTCTGACACACAGCTCAGCCTTGGATGCACCCCCAAATGAAGCTCCTTGCCTCAATCTCGCTGGGGACAAGCATCTCCTGGTACTGGTGCGGATGTGACTAGTAACTCTAAAACACCTGGGGTCCATTCTTTCAGGGATGTATGCTCATGAGTCAAGAAGACCTAGGTCTGAATCCCACCTGATGCACATACTCCCTGTGTGACTAGGTAAGTCAGTTAACTTCTCTGAGACTTACTTTACTCATCTGTAAATTGAGGACAATAATGGCATCCATCTCATAGGGTTGTCGTGAGGTTCCAGTAAAGTTCTTGAAGAATTATATAAATATGAACTAATCTTATTTTATTGTTTTCAACTCTAGCAAAAGTGACAGATAATAAAAGAACATACTCTCCACCAAAGACTTGTGTGTGTACATATATGTATCTATGCCTTCATGAGCGTGATCAATGAGAGAAGAGGTCAGTGTCTTTCCCAAGATTTTCGTTATCTCCCTATCCACATGCTTCTGTTCTGACATTGTCATTTTCCTACTCTCTACCCCTCAACATACAAACAACTTCAAATTTACAACTTATACTTTAATAGTTGTTAGGCCTCAGGAATAATGATAGCTGAGAGTCAAAGAACAAGTCCAAAGTGTATTTTGTATCTCCTAATTCTGGTTCAAATAAGGATCCTTTTACTTCATAAAAAGAGGAAAACACACACACACACACACACACACACACACACACACCACTCCCTTTCTCCTCTTGCCCGCCAAAAATGTTTCATATACTAGATGATTAAGAAATAAGACAAATAAGAGTTTGACTCCTTCTTTCTTAGCAGCAGCAAAAAATCTGTGATTGCTTCCCCTCATGTGAGGCTGAGTATCTATTCCCTCTTTGAATTTGCATGGCTTGAACTAAAAGATTTAAAATGATGTGTCCCAAAGGGAAAGTGCACATAAAATGGGTTATCCTCTATTACATAATATTGTCATGTTTGGGAATTTTGACTTTGGAACCTCTGCACCAGAAAGTTAGAATATTAGATTTCAGGGACACATTCACAAGGAAAGTCACACTCTGGGATCAGGTATCCATTAGTTACCAAGGGCCTGTGTTTTCATGTTGTAAACAACTCAGTCTTGCCAGTTATATACATATGGATATATGTGTACATATATGTATGTATAAATATAGTCCTCCTCCTGCTCATTAAAAAAAAAAATCACCTCACCTCTTCCTATAGTTTTGGAGGCCACCTCTGTGCATAAATCTCGGGCAGCTAGGATTACATATTAAAATTCTAATTAATTTTTTTTTTCTTGTGTTATCTCTGCTCTCTGAGCAGAGATTAAAAGTAAAATTTGGATCCTGGGTGAGGATACTACAAACAACTAAAACATGGTGCTTGTGAATAAGAAAGAAACAAGGTTTGACTACATGGTCCTGGAGAAAAGAACACCAAGAAAGCACTTATTTTAGAGGACCCACTTCAGGCACTGAATCATCAATGTCATGTAAGAGTTATTTCAGTTCATAGAAATGTGCTTTTCAAAAAAAGTGGGTTTAGACATAAAGCAGAAAGATGTAATTTCTTAGTGGGAAGGGAACCAACAACTTATTTTCCAATTCCATTATTTCAGTGGATAATATAAAAACAGCTAGCATTTGTAAGAGGTTTAAGGTTTGCCAAATGTTTTATGTATATTACTTTATTTTACCTTCTTGAGCCTATAAGGTAAGTGGTATTATGATCTTCATGTGACAGATGAGGAAACTGATGCAGAAGGAGGTCAAGTGACTTGCCCAAAGTCACACAGCCAGTCTCTCTATCAAAGTGTCTCCCTACCAAAAGCCGCGAGCCTAAGAAATGTTTGGTCATAGAACATAGAACATAGAGGCACTTGGTAAACTGCAACTAACTAGACTATTTTAATATTTAAAGCCTTGAATAAAGTTGATAGCAAAGTATCTGAGTCTTTGTTTATATGTATAAGACAAATGCAGCCCTAGAAAATTGTCAGTTTCAAAGGCTCAGTTCCCATGGAACTGACCTGAAAAACCACTCTATATTTTAAAAGTGTAGTGACAGCAGCTATCCAACTTGGGTACATTAAGACCCCAGAATATTTAACCTATGGGGTCATCACATTGGTTTGGTTAGAAATAACAGACCGGCACTTTTCCCATCCTTTCAGTCAAATCAAGTGCTAAAGGTACAAAGTTTGTTTGTATGGATCAATGAAATCTCATTGAGTTCATCTAATCAATTTCTTAAAGCTACAAGAACCTGACAGATTTCCTGCTTGAGAAAGGATCAAAGGAAAGGTTTTGGAATTAGGAATGATCCACCACTTTGGTTTTGGAAGCCAAGGTCTCTTATTTGGATAAAACACATTTCTTTACCTCTTTTCTTTTTCTAGTTTCTGGACAGTTAGCATTGTGACTGAATACATACAGAAAAGTCAATGTTAACATCTTGGACTGAAACAAAGAAAAAGTATCTGCATTGTTTGTATAACTGGAACAATATGTTTTCCATGTTTTTAAAAAATCCCCTTTATTCCTAGACGTTCCCAGACATAATGGGCAATGATTTTTTTAAAAAAATTCTCTAAATGACCTAAAAGATCTGATGCTGAAAACAATCGTTTGGGTTTTTTTTTTTTTTTTTTTTTTTAATGGAAGTTGGTAAACACAATGGCAGGAGGAGGGGCCAGAGAGATTTTTTTGAAAACATTTTCCTCCTACCTTTCCAAATTATAACGTAGCTTAGAACACATTTCCATCTGTCAATTACAAGGCAATAACCATTTTGGGGGCGGGGGGGGCGGCTAACTGCATCTTAACTCGTTTTTACTGTTGAGCCAGTCTGGACTTACCTTCCCCCCAGCCAGAGTGTCTTCCAATGTGCCTGGACCACTGGTAGAGTAGTCTGAGACATGAAAGCCGCAGCAAAGACCAGCCCCTCTGCCTTCATCCTGCCGTGTGCAGTCTTCCCCATCCACATCTTCGATAAAAGTCAGGATAAAGCATGATTTATTAATATGGCAAAGCCATTACAATTCAGAGCTAAAGTGTTATTGGACCTCTCCCTAGCTACTGCTGTTTAAGGAAGTCTTTAAAAACCAATTTAATTTCCTTCACAGTCAAATTTTCTCCACAGATAATTGGTTTTCATTATATGCACAAAAACTGCCATGAAGTCAATATGTATGAGTCATTTTGAAATTTTTTTTAAATGGATATCTGTGTTGGTGTGGCTTTGTGTTAATGCCACGAGAGAGACACATACACAGGTTCCTATGATTTTCTAAGACTATTATTCTTTTCCCATCCCTACAAGCTGACCAAACACATCACAAATCAGTTTCATAGGACACGTGGAATGAACATTGGGGGTAATGTTTGCATTCACACTGCAAGTCCACATCATCATAAAATAACTTAGATTCTTTATTAATTGTTTCAATTTTTAAAACATGCTCTCTACTAAAAGAATTCTATTGTTTTCCCTGCTGGAATCATTTGACTTGAAGAACACTGGAACTGTGTTTTCTTTTTTTCCTCTCCAGTCATCCTATTGTTTAAAATAGTCATATTTAGATTCACAGGATACTGGTGGCAACGTTTTTACTTCTCCCTTACCATCCAATGCACGTGCATGAATCTAGCGTGGGATCACTAATTGTTCATAAGTGCCCTGAAACATTAGATTAGCAGTGTTTATAATTGTCTAAATACAGCATGACGATATGGAATCAATTACCACGCTCATCAATCTTTGACATTCTAATGCATTCAGAGGAAAAAAAATGTGGCAAAGTTGCCCCATCTCCAGAAGCCGGTCCTTATCTCTAGGAGACCTGGCCAGTGGAAGTATTAACTGGTCCTTAATTAAGACAAAGACAAACAGAAATTGTGCTGATGCAGTACAGAAAGAGGTCTACTTACTAGGATGTCCTAGTCTTCATCCTCATCCTTCTCTTCCTCTTTTTTCTCCTCTTCCTCCTCTTCATCCCAGGGAAGGGTGTTTTCTTTCATGCAGAGGATTTCTGATAGAGACAATTGGTTTTACGCCCTCTTCTCCCCCTGTGGTCCTGTGGTTCCTCTTCCACAGGTGTTTACAGAGTACCCAGCCCGGCTGTCAAACAGTCTCCCTATTTAAGGAGAAAAAAAAAAAAAGGTTCAGTCCCTTTAGGGATTCTCAGTGATGCTGGGAGCCGCCTCCACTGAGACAGGTATCTGTTACTGCCCGTTGTTTAAATAGGTTCACTAGAGCTCTTCTGGTTGGTCATCATCACTTTCATTTTTCACTCCTGGAGGCCCAAGGTGCTGAAGTGAGGGAGGGCAGCTGCCTCTCCTTCCTATTTATCAGCTTGGGGATTGGTGGGAGAGGGGCAAAGGGTTGGGTTGGGTTGTTTTTTTTTCTTTCCTCCCCTCAATGTTAGATCAAAGTCAGATATGGAAGAGGATGAAACATAGTTTTCTGAATTACATTTGGTTTCCCGAGTTGTTGGATTTCTAAAGAGAAATACACATCCATATACACAAATGAGTCCATTTTTCCATCAGGATACAGAGTAGAAAAAGAAAACTAGAAAAGAAGAAAGAAAAATAACCATTTTCAAACAAATGAGTTTCTCTCTCTCCCTCACGCCTTACTCGGACACGCTCCCGAGCACGCACACACACACACACACACACACACACACACACACACACACACACCTCCTAGGAGCACTGCAGATTTTTTTTACTCCTGTTGAATAGTAACTCTCCGTGAGCAGAAAGCGCTTAATAAAGCTAAGGTCAGCCTGTTTAGACTTGGCACTTGCGGCGATAACGGATCAGTGGCGAAAGCATCCTACAGATTGATGAATTTCCCTCCCTTCCTTCCCCCCTACCTCTTCACTGCCACCCCCCCGTCACAAACATCAGACATTTATTCTCGAAAGAAAGCTTTTTAGATCCTTCCTGCAGTTTCCATAGTGATTCCATTTTCCCCTTTTATCCCAGATTGGCTGAAGAGCCGCTCCCCTCCGAGCTCCCAGTGGCTCCTTGCTACCAATGGTCGACATGAAAAGGTAGTCGAGGCACACGTGTGGCACGCACTGCCCGAAATAATTAAAACCAACAAAGGTTAGCAAGAGGTTGCCGAATGAACATTTAAAAAAAAATATTTTCTTATGTCAACAGAGCAGCACGAGAGGAAATAATTTTGCTTGAACCCTCGTAATTATCCCCAGTTAAATGTAGTTCTGCTTTGCCACTACCTACGGCCCTCATATTAAAACACTCATCATGCAAAACATAATCCTTTCATAAAAGGCTTTAATATTGCTGACATTGCTCCAGATGTCGGAGCCTGTTAGGCATAAAAGGTCATTACCAGAACGTTTTCTCTTGGGTTGTTTTAGTTGGGGGATGAGACATCTGTCCTAGGCATTGTTCCCTTACTCTTTTCTAATACTTGGTTCAATTTTCATCTGCTCTGCCAAGGCAAGCCCATTGTCCTGGGCCAAGTAGCCTTAGCTGGCCACGATCAAAGAACATCCAACCCATGGAAACCTGGGTCTTTTAGATTAACCCTTAATTAAGCAAGGGCACAGAGAGCCTGGCCACTGTGTGGAGCCGTAATTTACTGCAGTGCCATATTGGGTCAAGCTTCTCCCAATTAAAACAGAGCTTTAGATGAATTTTCAAAGTTGGGCTGATTCGATTTCAACTCTCATATCACTTAATAATGCTGCTACATGAATAATCCTAGTCATAGGTTACCGTAATCCTGGGAGAATTTCAGTTCTTCACAAAGATTGTATCTCCTTATTAAATATATTGAATTCTTGTCATGAAGCTAGAGATGGATTACAAATAAACTCTTGGCCCTGAAAAGAATTCTTTGTTCAGACTGTTGTAGGAATAATGCAGCTAGCAATTTGCACAAAAAGTCCATGAGTAATCTGGGTGGGCTAATGGCTTAAAAAATGGCAAGTTGCATAAAACCCATGTAAAAATTTAGGAACAATGTTTATAGAATTGGTTGATGTATAATTATTACAACTTGTGTTGCTTATTAACAATAGCTGGTATTTATAAACTGCTTTAAGGTTTGCAAAGCATTTTACAGATACTATCTCATTTGATCCTTACAACCACCCTGGGTAAATAGAAGGTGCTATTACTATCCCTGTTATATAGATGAAGAAACTGAAGCTTAGGGGAGTTAAGGACTTGGTCATCAGATCTTAGAACTCAAGCTGAGAGGAAACTTAAAGGCCATTTAGTTCAACTTTTTCATTTTACAGATACAGAAAGTGAGACCAGAGTGACTAAATGCCTTGCTTAAAGTCTTTGAAGTAGTTCATTAATGGAAGAACCGGGTTTTGAAACCCAGTTCTTTGGACTTCAAATGCAGAATTCTTTCCACTGCACCACACTGTCTCCTTAAATTTCAGAGGCAGGATTCAAACTCGGGTCTCTTTTTACTCTAAACTCTTACAATAACTGCATTTATAAATTGTTTAATATTTGCCAAGTTTTGTATAATGTATATCAGAGCCATGGTATCTATCATTATGATGATGAAAACATATTACTTCATTCCTCAATATATCCTGCCCCTACCTAAACTTCAGTAAAGAAGGGACAGATGGGTCACTAGATTTCTCATCACTAATTTATTGAGTGACCTTGGGTAAATCACTTCATTTCTCTATAAAATAACTAAACCGTCTCTATAGTTCTTTCCAGCTCGATGACCTGATGTCTTCCCTCCTATCCATTTATTTTAATAATGATAAGATTTTTTAGGAAGAACAAATTGAATTTGTTGTACTCTCCAGGAAGAAGAGGGTGAGTGGACAGATCTAATCTGGAGCTTTACTATTTCTTGGAACATATACCATGGTGACATGAGTTCCCCAGTACGTGATATGAAATGAATGAATCAATAAGTTGACAAATGAATATCAAGTACCTCCTATGTATCTGGCATGGTTGACAAGACTAGAAAGTAAAATATATATATATATATATATATATATATATATATATATATATATATATATATATATATATAATAATCTCTACTCTCAAAGAATTTCTATTCTAAAGTTGGATGACTTTGTAGGGAAGGTTAAAGAGCAGATATAAGGGTCATACTTTAGAAGTCATTGAGAATAACCTCTCATTTTATAGATGAGGAAACTGATGAGAGTAGAGATGAGACTAGAAGGGGCCGAAGACTTGCCTGCCAAAATCACTCAAATGGCAGGAGATAGATCCAGGATCTGAACCTTGATCCTGTGTCTCCTGATCCAGCATTCTTTCAACTATACCATGTACCTCTCCATTAGACAGATCATTAAACTGGAAAATGCCTAACACTTTTTACCAATTATGGGATTGTTGCATTCTACTGCATGGAGACTTTGTGAAGAATTATCAGACCCACCTAAGATTTACTATCAATCAATCCACATACATTTATTAAATGTCCCCTATGTGCCCAGTACTGTGCTAGACACTGGAGAATACAAAGAAATACAAATACTAATGAAATTGTCCCTGCCCTCAAGGAACTTCCATCTTATAAATGTACAAAAATACATCTATAAGATGCGAAATAGATATGGTTGGGGGAGGGATGCAAGCAGCTGGTGAGCATCAGGAAAAGCTTTATGTGGAAAGTAGGTGGGGGGGTTGGAGCCAAGATGGCAGAGTAACAGCACAGACTGGCTAGAGCTCTCCCCACAAACCCAGTCAAATACCTGTAAATAATGACTCTAAAAAATATTTGGAGCTGCCAAACCCATAGAATAACAGAGTGAAGTAAATCTTCAGCCCAAGACAGCCTGGAAGGTCACAAGGAAGCATCTATGCCACCACACTGGGAGCAGAGCACAGTCTGTCACAATGGCACTGAATGGACCTGAGCAGGCCTTGCAGGGACTGAAACTCAGGCACCTGTGGGGGTTTCCAGACTTCACGATCCCAAAATGCCATGGGCAAATTGGAAGGTCAGTAGAAAAAACATGAGGCCTGTGTGAGAGAGTAGAGTGGTCAGTCCTCAGCCCCAGAGCAGGAGATGGGATGGATGAGCCCATGGCAACACCAACAGAGGCAAGTGCAATGGCAGCAGCTGTTTTTCGAGCTCTAGGCCCACAGATCATGAGGGGATTGAACAAGTGACAATGCATCCCCCAACCTCACTTAACAAAGAACGCAAAAGTCAAGTAAATAGCTAGGAAAAGGAGCATAAAAATGGAAAAAGAATCAGACTACAGAATCTTACTTTGGTGAAAACAAAGTTTACAAATAGAAGACAACAAAGTCAAAGCTCCTACATCGAAAGACTCCAAGAAAAATATTACTTGATCTGAGACCATGGAAGAGCTCAAAAAGGATTTTGAAAATCAGAAGAGAAATGAGAGTGATGCAAGAAAATCATGAAAAATGAGTCAACTCCTTGCTAAAGGAGACCCCCAAAATGCTGAAGATATCACCTCATTTTTTTTTCTTTTTAGTTTTCAACATTTATTTCCACAAGAGTTTGAGTTCCAAATTTTCTTCCCATATCTCCCCTCTCCCACCACAAAACACTAAGGATTCTGATTATCCCTTCCCACAGTCTGCTCCCCCTTCTATCACATCCCTTGCTTCCCTTATCACCATCTTCCCTGTTTTCTTATAAGGCAAAATAGATTTCTATACCCCATTATCTGTATTTCTTATTTCACAGTTGCATTCAAAACCAACATTCATTCCTTAAACTCTGAGTTCCAACTTCCGTCCCTTCCTCCCTCCCCACCCATCCCCACTGAGAAGGCAAGCAATTCAATATAGGCTATATATGGGTAGTTTTGCTAAAGACTTCCATAAGAGTCAGGATTAGTCTTTTGACTAATTATATTTCCTTCCATCCTGTCCTGCCCCCATTTATTCAATTCTCTTCTTAGATCTTGTTCCTCCCCTAAAGTAATTACTTCTTATTACTCCCCCCTCCCATTTGCCCTCCCTTCTATCGTCCCCTCATGCCAGTTATCCCCTTCTCCCTTACTTTCCTTTAGTGTAAGGTAGATTTTCATACCAAATGTGGTGTGCATGTTATTCCCTCCTTAAGCCAAATGTGATGAGAGTAAGCTTCACTTTTTCCTTCTCACCTCCTCCTTTTTCCCCTCCATTGAAAAAGCTTTTTCTTGCCTCTTTTATGAGAGATAATTTGCCCCATTCTATTTCTCCCATTCTCTTCCCAATATATTCCTCTATCACACCTTAATTTTATTTTTTAGATATCATCCCTTCCTATTCAACTCACCCTGTGTCCTCTGTCTGTATGTACGTACATGCATATATAAGTATATATGTGTATATATATATGTGTGTGTGCATGTGTGTGTATTCACTTTTCATTGCCGAAGAAGCCCATATATGTAAGTATGTATGTATAATCTCTCCAACTAGCCAAACACTGAGAAAAGTTTCAAGAGCTACAGGTATTATCTTTCCATGCAGGAATGTAAACTGTTCAACTTTATTAAGTCCCTTATGATTTCTCTTTCCTCTTTACCTTTTCATGCTTCTCTAGATTCAATGAAATGGAATGACTATTTTTTCTCCTGAGGTAATATACTCAATTTTGCTGAATAGGTGATTCTTGGTTTTAATTCTAGCTCCTTTGACTTCTGGAATATCACATTCCAAGCCCCGTGATCTCTTAATGTAGAAGCTGCTAGATCTTGTGTTATCCTGATTGTATTTCTACAATACTCAAATTGTTTCTTTCTAGCTGCTTACAATATTTTCTCCTTGACCTAGGAACTCTGAAATTTGGTCACTATATTCCTAGGAGTTTCTTTTTTTGGATCTCTTTTAGGAGGTGATAGGTAGATTCATTCAAGATTCATTTTGCCCTCTGGTTCTAGGATATTAGGGAATTTTCCTTGATAATTTCATGAAAGCTGATGTCTAGGCTTTTTTTCTATCATAGCTTTCAGGTAGTCCCATAATTTTTAAATTGTCTCTCCTGGATCTATTTTCCAGGTCAGTTGTTTTTCCAATGAGATATTTCACATGATCTTCCATTTTTTTGTATTGTTTTGTTTTTGTTTTTTAATTTCTTGGTTTCTCATAAAGTCATTAACTTTCATTTGCTCCATTCTAATTTTTAAAGAATTATTTTCTTCAGTGAGCTTTTGAACCTCCTTTTCTATTTGGCTAATTCTGCTTTTTAAAGCATTCTTCTCCCATTGGGTTTTTGGACCTCTTTTGCCAATTGAGTTAGCCTATTTTTAAAGGTATTATTTTTTTCAGCATTTTTTGGGTCTCCTTTAGAGAGCTGTTGACTTGCTTTTCATGATTTTCTTGCATCACTCTCATTTCTCTTCCCAATTTTTCCTCCACTTCCCTTGATTGATTTTCAAAATCCTTTTTGAGCTCTTCCATGGCCTGAGATCATTGCATATTTATTTTGAAGGTTTTTGGTGCAGAAGGCTTGACTTTTGGGTCTTCTTCTGATGGTATGCATTGTTCTTCCTCATTGGAAAGGATGGAAGAAAATACCTGTTCACCAAGAAATAACCTTCTATAGTCTTACTTTTTTTCCTTTTTGGGGGCATTTTCCCCAGTTAGTTACTTGACCTTTGAGTCCTTTGTCAAGAGGAGGGTATGCTTTGGGGACCCCCAAGGAGACACAATCAAGGGAGAAGAGTTTACTCCTCTCCTGGCCTGCCCTCTTCTCTGGGAGCTACCAAAGCTTTTCTGTTCAGGATCTACAATTCACTTTCCAGAGCCTCCACAAGCTCCACCACACCAGCACTCTTACTCATTCCAGGGTCTGACTCAGGGCTGAGATTCAGATCAGCTACTTAATTCCCCCAGGGTCTTTAGAATGAGGGCTCCTAAAATGGATGCTGCTGCTGCAGCAGCTATTATCACAGCCTGGGGCCAGAGCTAGGGGAGGACCCTGCTCCCTTCTTACCCAGGTGAAAAAGTTTTCTCATTGACCTTTGAATTTGTCTTTGGTGTTTATGGGCTGAGGGATCTGGGAACTGCAGCTGCTGTCAGGGATTCCACCTCCAAGGCCTGCTCTCATCCTGTTCCTGATGGTGCCACATGGCCAAGGTTGGGCTGGGCTCTGTGGATTGCCCTCTGCTCCACGCCCCATGTGAAAGACCTTTCTTGTTGACCTTGGATGAAAATGGAACAGATGGAAGCTAATGATTTTTTGAAAAATCAAGAAATTATAAAACAAAGTTAAAGGAATGAAAAAATAGCAGAAAATGAGAAATATTTCATTGGAAAAACAACTGACCTGGAAAATAGATCCAGGAGAGACAATTTAAAAACTATTGGACTACCTGAAAACCATGATTAAAAAAAAAGAGTCTAGACATCATCTTGCAAGAAATTGTTAAGGAAAACTGCCCTGATATTGTAGAACCAGAGGGCAAAATAGGTATTTAAAGAATCCACTGATTGCCTCCTGAAACAGATATCAAAAGGAAAACTCCTAGGAATATTGTAGCTAAATTTCAGAGTTCCCAGGTTAAAGAGAAAGCATTGCAAATGGTCAGAAAGAAACAATTCGAGTGTCATGGAAATACAGTCAGGATAACACAAGATCTAGCAGTTTCTACATTAAGGGTTCAGAGGACTTAGAATATGATATTCCAGAGGTCAAAAGAGCTAGAATTAAAACCAAGAATCACATACTCAGCAAAACTGAGTATAATACTTCAGGGGAAAAAATGGTCACTCAATGAAACAGAGGACTTATAAGTATTCTTGTTGAAATGATCAGAGCTGAATAGAAAATTTGACTTTCAAACACAAGAATCAAGAGAAGCATGAAAAGGTAAACAGGAAAGAGAAATCATAGGGGACTTACAAAAATTGAACTGTTTACATTCTTACATGGAAAGATAATATTTGTAACAAAACTTTTCTCAGTATTTGGGTAGTTGGTGGGATCATGTACATATAGACAGAGGGTATATGGTGAGTTGAATAGATAGCAATGATATGTAAAAAAGTAAAATTAAAGTGTGAGAGAGGAATATATTGGGAGAAGAAAGGGAGAAGTGGAATGGGGCAAATTATCTGACATAAAACATTCAAGAAAAAGCTTTTTCAATGTAGGGGACAAGGGTAAAGGTGAGAGGGAAAAAGTGAAACTCTCATCACATTTAGTTTAAGGAGGAAATAACATGTACACTCAATTTGGTATGAAAATCTATCTTATGTTAGATGAAAGTAGAGGGGAAGGGGATAGGCAGGGGAATGGGGGGATGATAGAATGGAGGGCAAATGAGAGGAGGGAGGAATTAGAATTAAACATTTTTGAGAAAGGATAGAATCAAAAGATAATAGAAAAAATAGGGGACAGAATAGGATGGAGAGAAATATAGTCTTTCACAATATGACTGTCATGGAAGAATTTTGCATAACTACACATGTATAACCTATATTGAATTGCTGCCTTCTCAGTGAGGGTGGGTTATAACACTCAAAGTGTTATAAACGAATGTTAAAAATTGTTTTTACATGCAACTTGGAAATGAGGTATACAGGCAATGGGGTATAGAAATTTATCTTGCCCAAGAAAATAGAGAATATGGGGATAAGGGAAGGGAGGGGTGTGATAAAAGGGAGGGCAGGTTGGGGGAAGTGGTAATCTTGGAGTGGGCAAAGGGGAGAGATGGGGAGAAAAGCAGGAACTCAAAATCTTGTGGAAGTGTCTGTTGAAAACTAAAAATAAATAAATAGATTTTTAAAAAAAGTAGGTGGGGGTTTGAGCAGATTTTTTTTAAAATAACAAGGGATTTTAAGGTAATTAAAAAGTTCTTGTCAGGAAATAGAATAACTTATTAACACTTTCAACTCTTTAACACAAAGGTCATATACTTGAAAGAGAAACGAGATTATGGCAAGTGAGTTTTTGCTATGTAGACAATTTCAAAAAAAGATGTGTCTTTATGATTTATGATCACAGAATAATATACCCCTGGAAAATCAAGTGTTTCTCAGGAGGCTGGCGAAGAAAATGTTAGGTAAGTAGCCCTTTGACCTAATCAAGGGACCTTTAAACTGATATTTAAGGGGAAAAGGGAGATTCATGGATAAAACCATAAAATCATATTATAGGATCATACAATTTAGAATTGAAAGGTCCTTAGAGAATACCCAGTGCAAAATCCACATTTATGGATAAAGAAACAAGCTGTGGAGGACAACAGGAGTGAGAGAAGAATTCAAGTGGAGGAAGTATCTAATGATTGTTCAGAAATGTTTATCTCTTTAACATGGAGGTCACCTCCTGGCAGAACCCATTGGGATGGGGGCGGTGTGTGGAGTGATATTGGAGAGAGTGTTCATGATTCATATAGTAACTGGACAGGATAAACTTTAAAGTTCCTTCCAATTCTACAATCCTATGATTCTTTGAAATAAGAAAGGAATGACTGACAAGTAATACTTAGGATTTCAGTTGTCTCTAGACAGGTCTAAAGCCATCAAAAAGAGGAAATTGGGAATTTTAACAGAAGGAGGCAAATAGGAACTTATTAGTCTCACTGAATTCTAGTGGGAAGGGATTCATTATTGGGATGCAGCTATAGTAAAGCTTATTCAAAAGAAATAGATCTAAGTAGAGCAATCTATGTTAGGAAGAGATACACTGGACAGGAAAAATTTGAGGGTGTAAATATGGTTGATAAAGTTGAAAGAAGAGAGACACTGTAGAGCTATTATTTTTAGAGGTACGCTACAGATCACCAGATGAGATGGAAGATACTTGTTCTCACTACCAGAACAAGATAGGTGATTTTGAGAAAGAATAATAGTCCCTGTCAGAAGACAGAACAGAGCAAAAACAAGTGGGAGGTATAGCCCCAACGGACAGAACTCAGTAATGATCATGGTTATCGTTACTACGTCTGCTGCTGCCGTTGTTGTCACCACCACTACCGCCATCACCACCACCACCACCACCACCACCACTACTACCACTACTACTACTACTACTACTACCACTACTACTACTACTACTACTACTACTACTACTGCTGCTGCTGCTGCTGCTACTACTACTACTACAAATGCTAGTATTTATATATTTTAAGGTTTGCAAAGAATCTTACATATGTTAACTCATTTGATCTACAAAACAACCTTGAAAAGTAGGTGCTATTATTATCCTTATTCTACAAAAGTGACTTGACCAGAGTCACGCAGGTCAAGTGTTTCTCACTCCAAGTTTGGCACTCTATCCATCATACTACTTAGTTGCCTAAACGGAAAATAAGTCATCCTCAAAGAGGTGTCTGGAAGGAGATAACATGATAGTAGGAAGGAAAATTGTAAGATAAGGAATATAGTCTGCTAATGTGGAGTCTAGACAAGGCAAATAATATAGATACTAATGAGTTTACATAACACTTAAAGTGCTATGTAAATACTACCTATTTAACTATCATTCTCATAGGATCATACATTTAGAGATGCTAAAGACACAGAAGTCATATCATCCAACTCTACTTTTTAGATGAGGAAACTGAAGTCTATGGAGATTATATGATTTACTCAAGATCACATAGATATTGAGCAACAGAGGTATAGTTTGAACCCAGGCTCATAGAAGCTTTTAGAAGTCCCATCACAATAACAAATTGGGAAAAGTTGGGATGAGTTGCCATATCAACAAAGGATGAATGGGCTAGATGATGAACGTTGGAGTTAAGTAAGGCAGCCCAGAGGAAAGGATGGTTAAAGCTACTCACCCAAACTGCCATAATTTCATATTTTATGGACTCTATGTTTTGCGGCAGGAATAGGAAACAGTCATTTTGGGAGTTAATAATAGTAAATAATTGGTAAATAAATAGTAAAGAATAGTAAAGAATGAGAATACTTCTCATATTGACCTCAGAAAAGCACATTTCAAAAAATAGAGAGCAGAGACATCAGAATAATGAAGGATGGGTAGGGAAAGGAAAACAGGGCAATAAAGAGCCCAGAGATCATGCCATATAATGGAACTGGGGCTGCTGAGATTGGTTCATAAGTTCACAGATTTAGAGTGGGAAGGTGCTTTAGAGTCCAGGATGCTTAGTGGATAACTGTCACCAAATATTTGAAAGGCTACTATGAAGTAGCTCAGAGGACAACATAAAAGGCACCTGCCTCTTCCACCACTGAATAAAAAGAAGAAAAGAAAAAATCCTTAATGAAATTTACTAAGAATATGTCATTCTAGAGCAGCTAGATGGCATAGTAGGTGGAACACTGGCTCTGGCGTCAGGAAGACCTGAGTTTAAATCCAACTTCAGGTACTTACTAGCTATATGACCCTAGTTATGTCACTAAACCCCAATTGTCTCAAAAAAAAGAATATGTTATACTAAATATCACAGATGACAGAACTGAATGAATTTAGATTTCAAGAAGTCATTTGACAAAGTTTCTCACAATATTACTTTAAAAAAAAGGAAGGGGAAGATGATAACATACCTACATATTGAATAAACCAATTCAAATAGTTGATCCACATCAACTTTAGAGAGACATATGCTGAAGAATTTTGTGCTTAGTATTCCTTTTTTTAATCCTTTCACCAATGAAGTGAATAAAGCATTGGGGTCATATTTTATCACATTATTGATGGCAAAGTGCTGGGGGAGATATCTAGTCCATTGGATGACAGAATCAGATCAAAAAGTATCTGGACAGGCTAGAAAAATGTGCTAAAAACCAAGAAGGCACAATTTAATAGAGATAAAGAGAAAGACAAATTTGGCTTTCAAAAAAAAATAATAATAGATAAAAAATAAAAAACTTCCCAAGTTCTGTATGGCAGATATCCACCTGGACAATAACTCATGAAAAAAACTGAGGGACTTGGGTTGATTACAAGTATAATGTAAATCTATGTTGTCTTCTAAGAAATAAGTTAATATAATCTTAGATCACATTAATAGATATACAGGGTTCAGAACAAGACAAGGAAAAATTCCACTTTTCCCTCTATCACATTTAGAGTAAAGTATAAGTTGTAGGTAGCACATTTCAAGAGAGGTATTGATGAATGGGAGAAAGTATCAACATGAGGATGACTAGACTGGTGAGTTGATCCAAACCTTGTTATTCATAAGAGGGTGGTCAGAATGATAAGTTGACCCAAACAGTGCTATATCAGAAAGGATCTTAGATGACACCTTGGAAGTAGGAGAGGAATACTTATCTTAAAACATCTAAAGGTCTTTTACAAGAAAGAGGTATCTGAATCTAAATTCTAACCAATGAAAAGTTAGATTTTATTTATGTTTAAAGAAAAATGTCATAATAATTAGAAGTGTTGAGAAATGGAATCAGCTGTCTTGTTAGGAGGTCATGGATTCCTTTAGCTTTTAGGAAGAAACATGATGAGAGGTTCCTCCATAAAGTGGGAGGCTAGCTCAGATGACATCTCACCAAGCTAATTCCAAGACTGTGTTTCTCTGGAGTATGAGGGAAAGGGGAAGTTTTAAGGAAGTTTGTGCTCATTTCCTGCAAAGAATATCGACAGCACATTAAGAAAGATGAAATTCATGGCGGTCATTTTACATCAAATTTGGGTGAAGCATTGAATCAGTGAGGAGTTGTGAAAAGTGGAAAGATACAAGACTGATGGCAAACCTGCTGGAAGTTGCCCTCCACAAATATAGGGCCAGAAGAGAATGGAAGAAAGCAGAAAAGTCAGTGCTAATGAATAAAAAATAGGATCACAGAGTTAAAGAGCAGCATTCAAGCTGGAAGAGACAATAGAAACTGTTGAATCCTACCCTTTTATGATGCAAATGAGGAAATTAAAGCATATACGTTAAATGGCTGGCCCAGAATCACAGAACTGGGTGTCTCAGGTGGGATTTGAACTCAGGTTTCCTGACCCTGAGTCCAATGCTTTACTAACTATCCTAGGCTACCCAGTTGATCAATGATGTCTAATGAAAAGAGGGTGAGGTTGCTGAGTATGACAGAAATGAAGTGGTCTTTACAGTACTGGTGCTAGAAAGATATACCACTAACAATAAAAAAAATCACTTCCAGGGTATGACTTTTATTGCGGAAAGGGGACACAATGAATAGAGTGCTGGGTCTGGAATTAGGAAGGCCCAAGTTCAAGTCTAGCCTCAGACACTTACTAGTTGTGTGACCCTGGGCAAGTCATTTCACCTCTGCTTGCCTCAGTTTCCTCAACTATAAGTAGGGATAATAATAACACCTTCTTCCCAGAGTTGTTGAGAGGATGAAATGAGATAATAATTATAAAGCCCTTAGCACAGTGCCTAGGCACACAGCAAGATACTATATGTTATTTCTTTATTCTCATTATTACTTCATTTATGATTTACCACATTATTTATTGAGACAGAGTAGCATTCAGATAGAGAGACAGTCTCAGAATGAGGAAGGACTGGGTTCAAGTCCTATCTCTGACACATATTAGCTGTCCAATCCCCTCAATTTATTATTTGTTATCATATTAATTTTGATTATTATATTAATTAATTATTAAAATATTATATTATTATATTTATTATTATTATGGCAACTGAGATCCAGAGACAGAAAGCAATTTGATATCATAAGAGCATAGATTTAGAGCCAGAGGCATGTCATCTCCCTCATTAGATTGTGAGCTCCTTGAGAAGAGAGGATGTTTCTTGCCTTCTATGATATCTCCAGAACTTAGCACAATGCCTGCCACATAGTAGGCACTTCATAATTGCTTACTGATTAAGTGACGTTCAAGATCACACAAGTCACAAGTTGTGAAGCCACAATTCAAACTTGAATGGCAGCACCCTCATCTAAAAAACACAAAGAAAGATTGGACTGCATGGCTTTAAGGTCCCTTCTATCTCTACATCTAGGCTCCTATGATATCAGTTTACTTCCTGTCTCTGGGTCTCAACTGGCTCATCAGAAAATTGAGGGTATGGGACTCAATGATGTCTAATTCTTTCCAGCTCAAAGTCTTACTAACCCATGAAGAAAAGAGCTGTATTTAGCATAACAGTATGACATGCTATAGGGTTGTAACTGTTGCTGAGTCATTTTTTTAAGTTCTGATTCTTTGTGACCCCCATTTGGGGTTTTCTTGGCAAAGATACTAGAGCAATTTGCCATTCCCTTCTTCAGCTGATTTTACAGATGAGGAAACTGATGGAAGCAGAGTTAAGGGACTTGCCCAGGGCCACACAGCTAGTAAATGTCTGAGGACAGATTTGAACTAAGGAAGATGAGTCTTCCTGACTCCAGGTCCAGCATTTTATTCACTTTCCCACTTAGATGGTGCAGGATTATAACATGGGGCAAACAGAAAGAAGCATTTCTTTCCCACACACTATTTTCTATTTTCCACTGTTAGTCTCCTTCCCGAGAAAAGACCAAATTCCTTTGGAAACTGACTATCTTCTCTCTAGCATGACCACACTACCAGTAGACTTGTCCACTGGGCTCAGACATCACACTGCACCCCACTCATTCTCCCCAAATTAATTATTTTTGGCATAGTTCTAGCTCTCCCATGGTCACTAATCTTTACTGCCTTTGCTTCTTTCCAGGAAGGTCAGAGTTCCCAGAGGCAAATGCCTCTGGGTCAGCTCCAAGGTGTCAAGCTTCTTTAAAAGACCAACAACTTGCTTCTTTGAGACTTTCATCCACTTCATGATGCAGACTATGAATATGACTTGTGGGTTGCTACTAAAATCTCTTATTTTCTGGTTGCTGGTCAAATCTATTAAGCTGACAGAGCCTTAAACCAAGGATGCAAATACTTTCAGCCAAGACATTGACAAAACGTTGGCTTGCCACTAAGTAGTAATTTTCAATCACTCGTCCTGTGCATATTCTCCCGTCATTTTCTATCAGCAACTGCCATAGGGGTCATTTCATAAATCACTTACATGCTTAGCATCAAGTTCACAAAAGAAAGCCTTGACAGGAAGTAGTACAAAGGCCCAGAATTTTGTAGACATTTGCAAATGACCTTCCTACATGAAGCAAAAAATCAAACCCATCACCAGGAGAAGTAAAGAGCTCAGTGGCTCACTACCGCTTATCTGAACTGTTGAAGCCAACTCCTAACTGGTCTTCCTTCTATTTAATTGATTTTCCCTCTTCAGTCCATTCTCAGCAATCTGCTGAGTTGATACTCCTAAAAGACAGGTCAGCTGTTTATCTAGAAAATATTTCTGAAACATTTACCATGTGGCAGGTCCTGTGCTAAACATGAATAAAAGAATCCTTGTCTTCTAGGATTTCCCCCTTGACCATATCAACTTAGGAAGCCTCAGTGGTTCTCTTTTATAGCTAGGAGAAAATAGAAATTCCTCCAGTTGGCCTTTAAAACCCTTCATAATCTCTGTCCCAGCTATCTTTGAGAAGTCTTAAAAGGAAAATTCTTAAATCTATTGTGTCATGATTATCAAGTGAATACAATATAAATCTATTTACCATGAGTTTTCTTACTCTACTTTCCAGCAAGGCTACAGAGCTGTCTATTTCTTCCCTCATTTCCATGTATTGAGATGAGCTGCCCCTCACAGTGTTTAGTGGATGACCTTGGCATCTTCCCAGACATCCCGGTCATCTCTATTTTTGTCCTGCCCCTGAACTTTGATGACTCAGGAAGAGAGTGAGATTGGCAACTTTGTGCAACTCTGGCTCACTTAAATCCAATAAACTCTAATGTCAATACATCAGCCATGTTGTCACTGATCCTCTTTGAAAACAAAGGATGAACAAGTATACCCCTAGAAAACACTCCTTCCTCAATTCTACTGAAAATGCACAGCTTCCTTCAAGGACCAGTTTTGTTATCAATCATCAATACTGATTTATTAAGTACCTACTATGTAGCAGGCACTGTACTAAATGCTGAGGAGGTTGTTATTTCCTTTTCATTCTCAAAGAGGAGCAATGATGTTAGGAAGGTGATGTCATGAGTTGTAAGTGAATTGGATTTAAGTGAGGCAGGGCTGTGCAGAGTCACCAGCCTCACTCTCTCCTCCAGAGCCAAGGAAAATGAGGGAGGAAGGAAGGAGCATTGCTCAGTTGGAACTAGCCAGTTTGGTCTGCTTGGGATACTAAAAGAGGCAAAAAGAAGTCCCAGTCCCAGATTATAATCTAATGGACATGAACACTTCTTGGAAGGAGACTTTTCCCTTGACCTTTGTAGCATTTGGCCCAATGACACAGTCTTCTCTTCTTGGATACTCTCTCCCCTCAAGATTAGGGTTTTGTGGGAATGCTTTCTCTGCATCTCCCTCTTACATGTTGGACTGGTCCTTCTCAGTCCCCTTCACTGGATTTTCACTAAACATGGGTATTTTCCAATAGTCTTTCTTTTTTCTGTTCTACTATATTATTTGATGATCTCATCAGTTTGCATGGGTTCAATGAACATCTCTATTCAGATAATTTTCAGATCTACATATCTAACCTGGATGTCTCTCCTCAGCTCCAGTCCTATATTGGCAACTGCCTTTTAGACATTTTCAATTGAAATCCCATAGGTATCTCAAACTCAATGTGTTCAAAACAAAACCTATTATCCCTCCCCCAATTCTCCCTACTTTCTAGTTTCCCTATTATTTCCAAGCACACTGCTATTCTCCCAGTCACCCACACTCACAAGCTTGGAATAATTCTTGGTCACTCACTATCTCTCAGCCCATATTCCCAATCTTACAATTTCTACCTTCAAAACATCTGTCATATATGACCCCATCTTTCTACTCACCTTACATCCTACTGCAGATACTCATCAGCTGTCACCTACACTACAGGAACAACATTGTAAATGGTTTCCTTGGTCCAAAGACTACACAATCCAATCCATCTTCCACTCAGCTCCCAAGGTGATTTTCCTAAATCATTTTTTTAATTACATTATTTTATTATTGATTTTCCTAAATCGCAAGTCTGCACTGGAGACTTCTGGGGGTGCCAAAATGGTGAAGTAGAGAAAGAATTACACTTACCTCTCCCAACAATCCTCTTCAAAATCCTTTAAAATAGGACCTCAGAATCAAATTTTGGAGTAGCAGAGACAACATAGGAGGTTCAAAATAGAGAACTGTGACACACAGGAGGAATCCACATAGATGAAACACCACTAGTGGGACTAGGTGATAGGGAAAGAAGCAGCAGTGGCTTTGGGAGCTCTCAAAAAGAGGGAAAACACATACACACTCACGTGTTAATAGAAATCTATCCTACCTTGCTGGGACATAGGAAGAGAAGGGTTAAGAGAAAGAGAAGGTGATAAAAGAAGGCAGTGGTCAGAAGCAAAATAGACTTTAGAAGAGGATCAGGATAAAAAGAAGAAAGAAGGATGTGAATGTGAATGAGATGAAGTCATCCATAAAATGGAAGCCAATAGCAGAATGGATTAGAAACAGAATCCAACAATGTTGTTTACAAAAAACACACTTGAAACAGACAGATACAAACACACACACACACACACACACATACAGTTAAAATAAGAGGTTGGATCAGAAACAATTATGCTTTAGCTGAGGTAAAAAGAAAAAAAGAGGCAAAGGCAATCATGAGCTCAGAAAAAGTAAAAGCAAAAACAGACCTATTCAAGAAATAATCAAGAAAACTACATTTTCCTAAAAGGTACCATAGATAATGAAGTAATATCAATACTAAACATATATGCACCAGATGGCATAGTATCCATATTTTAAATGAAAAATTAAATGAGTTACAAGAAGAAATGGTAAAACTATACTAGTGGGGAACCTTAGCTTTCCCCTCTGAGACCTAGATAAAGCTAGCCATAAAATAAGAAAGAAGTTAGGGAGATGAACAGAATCTTAGAAAACTTAAATATGATAAACCTCAGGAGAAAATTGAATGGAAATAGAAAGGACTATGCCTTTTCTCACCTGTAGATGGCACTTTTACAAAGACTGACCATGTAATCAGGGCATAGAAACCTCACAACCAAATGCAGAAAAGGAGAAATATTAAATGCATCCTTTCCAGACCATAATGCAATAAAAACTATATTAAACAAATAGCTATGGGAACAGAGTAAAAACTACTCTGAAACTAAATAATCTGACCCTAAAGAATGAGTCAAAGAATAAATCATAGAAACATAAATTATATCATTAAAGAGAATGACAATGATGAGACAACATAGCAAAATTTGGGGAAATACAATCAAAACACTACTTAGGGGAGAATTTCCATTTCTAAATGTTTTTATCAATAAAATAGAGAAAGAACAGATTGATGAATTGGGCATACAATTTTTTAAAAAACTAAAAACATGGGGGAGGAGGAGCCAAGATGGCAGAGTAGAAAGATTCACATATGCTAGCTCCAAAACCACAGCCCATAAACTACCTGTAAAAAGGAACTCCCAACAGGTTCCGGAGCAGTGGAAGCTGCACGGCAACGGAGTGGAGGAGATTTCTGTTCCAGGGAGTCCTAAAAAACTGACACCAAGGGTCCATCGCGTACTGGACCTGGAGTGGAGCCCAGCCCTGCCTTGGCCCCGCGGCACAGAGGGGAGCAGATCCAAGCGGGCTTCGGGGATGGAATCTCCAGTGACCACAAAGGTCACTCTGCACACAGGTGCTGCAGGTCAGTGAGAGAGCCTTCTGGGCTGGCCGAGAGGGCAGCGGGGTGTCTCCATAGCTTGGGCCCCCTCAACAGGCAGCAGCAGAGGCAGCAGTGGCCAGGGGCTCCTGGAGCAGACAGGAGCTTGGGTCCATTACTGAAGATCTCCGCATAAACCCCCTGAGGGAACTGAGCCTGGGAGGCAGCCCTACCCCCACCTGAGAACCTGAATTTAATCTTACCCTGAACAGCAGCTATGCCCCCTCCTGAAAGCCCTGAGGCTGGGGAGCAGCATTTGAATCTCAGACCCCAAGCACTAGCTGGGCGGATCTGGAGGTGAGGCGGGAGTGGAGAAGAATCTCAGAAGTCAAGTAACTGCCTGGGAAAATGCCCAGAAAAGAGAAAAAAAATAAGACCATAGAAGGCTACTTTCTTGGTGAACAGATGTTTCCTCCTTTCCTTTATGATGGGGAAGAACAATGCTTACCATCAGGGAAAGACATAGAAGTCAAGGCCTCTGTACCCCAAACACTCAAAATAGATATCCAATGGGCTCAGGCCATGGAAGAATTCAGAAAGGATTTTGAAAATCAAGTTAGACAGGTGGAGGAAAAACTGGGAAGAGAAATGAGAGAGATGCAAGAAAAGCATGAAAAACGGGTCAATACCTTGTTAAAGGAGACCCAAAAAAAGGCTCACTCAATTGGCAAAAGAGGTTCAAAAAGCCAATGAGGAGAAGAATGCTTTCAAAAGCAGAATTAGCCAAATGGAAAAGGAGGTTCAAAAGCTCACTGAAGAAAATAGTTCTTTCAAAATTAGAATGGAACAGATGGAGGCTAATGACTTTCTGAGAAACCAGGAAATCACCAAACAAAACCAAAAGAGTGAAAAAATGGAAGGTAATGTGAAATATCTTGTTGGAAAAACAACTGACCTGGAAAATAGATCCAGAAGAGACAATTTAAAAATTATGAGACTACCTGAAAGCCATGATCTCCAGAATTCCCAGGTCAAGGGGAAAATATTGCAAGCAGCTAGAAAGAAACAATTCCAGTATTGTGGAAATACAATCAGGATAACACAAGATCTAGCAGCTTCTACATTAAGGGATCAAAGGGTGTGGAATAGGATATTCCAGAAGTCAAAGGAACTAGGACCCAAACCAAGAATCACCTACCCAGCAAAACTGAGTATAGTACTTCAGGGGAAAAAATTGTCTTTCAATGAAATCAAGGACTTTCAAGCATTCTTGATGAAAAGACCAGAGCTGAAAAGAAAATTTGACTTTCAAACACAAGAATGAAAAGAAGCATGAAAAAGTAAACAGCAAAGAGAAGCCATAAGGGACTTAGCAAAGTTGAACTGTTTACATTCTTACATGGAAAGACAATATTTGTAATGCTTAAAACTTTTCAGTATCTGGGTAGTTGGTGGGATTACACGCACACATACACACACACATGTACATACGTGCACACACACAGAGACAGAGAGCGCAGAGTGAATTGATTAGGATGGGATCATATCTTAAAAAATGAAGCAGTGAGAGAGAAATGTAGTGGGAGGAGAGAGGGTGAAATGGAATGGGGTAAATTATCTCTCATAGAAGAGGCAAGCAGGAGACTTTTTAGTGGAGGGAAAAAGAGGAGAGCTGAGAAAAAAAACATGAAGTTTACTCTCATCACATTCAACTAAAGGAAGGAATAAAATGCACACTCATTTTGGTATGAAAACCTATCTTACAATACAGGAAAGTGGGGGAGAAGGAGATAAGCAGGGTGGGGGGGATGATGGAAGGGAGGGCAATGGGAGGAGGGAACAATTCGAAGTCAACACTCGGGGAGGGACAAGATCAAAAGAGAGAATAGAAACAATGGGGGGCAGGATAGAATGGAGGGAAATATAGTTAGTCTTACACAACATGACTATAATCGAAGTCATTTGCAAAACTACACAGATATGGCCTATATTGAATTGCCTGCCTTCCCAAAGGGAATGGGTGGGGAGGGAGGGATAGGGAGAAGTAGGAACTCAAAGTTTTAGGAACAACTGTTTAGTATTGTTCTTGCTATTAGGAAAAAAGAAATCCAGGTTATGGGGAATAGAAAGTTATCTGGCCCTACAGGAGAAAAGAGAAGATGGGGACAAGGGAAGGGAGGAATGATAGAAGAGAGGGCAGATTGGTGATAGTGGAAATTAGAATTCTCCATGTATTGGGGTGGGAGGAGCGGACAAATGGGGAGAAAATTTGGAATCCAAAATTTTGTGAAAATGAATGTAAAAAGTTAAATAAATAAATTTATATAAAAAAATAAAAATAAAAACTAAAAGCAAATTAAAATCTACAATTAAACTGGTGTTTAACTGGAAATTTAACATTGGAAATTTTCAAAATAAAAAGAGAAATTAATAAAAGTGAAAGTAAGAAAACCATTGAACTAATAATTGAAACTATGTGTTGGTTCTATGAAAAAAAACCCAATAAAATTGATAAAAATCACTGATTAACATAGGAAAGAAGAAAACAACATTACTAGTATCAAAAATGAAAAGGGTAATTGCACCACCACTGAAGATGAAATTAAAGTATTGCCTAATTATATGCATATAAATCTGACAATATAAGTTAAGTGGATGAATTTTTTGAAAATACAAATTGCCCAGATTAACAGAAGAGGAAATATAATACTTAATAACCCTATCTTGGAAAAACAATTGAACAAACCATCAATGAGCTCCCTAAGAAAAAATCCCAAGGGTCAAATGAATTCACAAGGGAATTCCACCAAACATTTATAGAACAATTAATTCTAGTACTAAATAAACTATTTGAGAAAGTAGGCAAATAAAGAGTACTACTCAATTCCTTCTGTGCTAAAAATATATGATTTTGATACCTAAACAAGGAAGAAAATTATTGACTAATTTCTTTAATGGATATTGATACAAAAATTCTAAATGAAATTCTACAAATGTGATTACAGCAATATATCACAAAGATCATAGTCTTATGACCAGGTGGGATTTATATCAGTAATGCATGACTGGTTCAATATTAGAAATGCTATCAGCATAATTGAACATTCAGTCATTTTTCAATTATATCCAAATCTTTGTGAACCCCTATAGGGTTTCTTGGCAAAGAGAGTGGAGTGTGGTTCTTCTCTAACTCATTTTACAGATGAGAAACTGAGCCAAACAGGGTTAAATGACTAGCTCAAGGGTCACGCATGTTAAGTATCTGAGGCCAGATTTGAATTCAGGAAGATAAGTCTTTCTAACTTTAGGTCCTATAAGCTATTCACTGAACCATGTAGCTGCCCATATAATGGACCAGATCAGTAATAAAAACAGTAAGAATCATATGATTATATCAACAGATGGAGAAAAAGTCTTTGACAAAATACAATACCCATTCCTAGTAAAACATTAGAAAGCATAGCAATCACTGGAGCCTTTCTTAAAATAATAAGTAGTATCTATCCAAAACTAGATTTCAAACCGTATTGCCAAGTGGTAATCATGAAATGGCTCAGTAGATAGAGTGCTAGTCTTGGAGTTAGGAAAACCTGACTTCAAATATGGTCTTAGACACTTATTAGTTATGTGACCCTGGGCAAGTCATTTAACCTCTATGTTAATCTACTGGAGAAATAGCAAATCACTCCAGTATCTTTACCAAGAAAATTCCATGAACAGTATGGTCTACAAGGTGACCAAGAATCAGATATGACTATACAACAACGAAGCATCAAAATAATCTGTTCTGGCTAAGAAAGCAAGTGGTGAATCAGTGGAATAGATTAGATGAACAATACACAGTAGTGTAAATGTGCCATCATAATCTAGTGTTTAAACCCAGAGATCCAAGTTTTGGGGTCAAGAACTCATCATTTGACTAAAATTGCCGGGAAAACTGGCAAGAAGTTTGGTGGATACTAGTTAGAGACCAACATCTCACACAGTATACTAAGATAAGGTCAAAATGGATATGTCATTTAGACATAAAGCGTGACATCATATGTAAATTGGGGGAGCATGGAAAAATGTACCTGTCAGATCTGTGAATAAGTGAAGGGTTTATGACAGAAGAAGAGAGAGAGGGGATTATAGGAAGTAAAATAGATAATTCTGATTACATGAATTAAAAAGCTTTTACACAAACAAAACTAATGTGTTTTGGAAGGAAAACAGTGAACTAGGGAAAAATTTTACAGCAAGCTTCTCAATAAAGATTTAATTTCTCAAATATATAGGGAACTGAGCTAAGTTTATAAAAATACAAGCCATTCCCAGTTGATAAATGGTCAAAGGATAGGAACAGGTAGTTTCCAGAAGAAGAAATCAAAACTCTCAATAGTCACATAAAAAATGCTCTAAATCACTACTGATTAGAGAAATGCAAATTTAAACTCTGAGATGTTTCAGATTAGATAACATAAGAGAAAAGTAAAATGACAACTGCAGGAGGGGATGTGGAAAAATTGAGACATGAATGTATTGCTGGTGCAGTTGAGAAGTAGTCCAACCATTTTGGAGTATAATCTGGAACTTTGCCTTTGGTCTGTACTTGGTCCACCAATACCACTAGTCGGTCTGTATCTGAAAGAGATCAAACAAAGGGCAAAGAACTTATGTACAAAAATACTTATAGCAGCTCTTTTTGTGATAGCAAAGAATTGGAAATTAAGGAGATACCTATCAACAATGGAATGGCTAAACAAGTTGTAGAATATGATTGTGATGGAACACTATTGTGCTATAAGAAATGATGAACAGAATAATTCAGAAAAACCTAGGAAGACTTATATGAACTGATGCAAAATAAAGAGAGCAGAACTAGGAGAACACTGCAGAATAATTGTAACATTGTGTGAAGGTCAACTGTGAAAGACTCAGCTACTCTTATCAATATAGTACCAAAGGTCCCATGATAAAAATCATGGTCCACCTCCAGGGAGAGAACTGATAAACTCTGTAGATTGAAGTAAACTTTTTTTTCTTATTTTCTGGGGTTTTGGTTGTCTGTTTCTTTTTACAACTTGGTTAATACAGACATATATTTTGCATGAATTCACATATATGACTGATTTAAAACTGTTTGCCTTGTCAAGCAGGGGGTGGTGAGTGGGAGGGAGGGAAGGAAAGAATTTGGAACTCAAAATTTAAAAAAAAAGACTTGAAAAATTTTACTTGTTTAACAAAATAAATAAAAATATTTTTAAAAAGTTCCTCTCCCTAAAGTGTCCTGCTGAATAAACTCCAATGGTTCCCTACTACTTCTATGGCAAATGTAGGTTCTTTTGCTTGGCCCTTAAAATATTTTAATACCTCCTCCCTTCTACCTTTCTAGTCTTCTTATACTTTATTCCCCTTCATGAAGTCTATATTCATATGCACTGGCTTACTTGCCACACCATCTCTTCATTCCATGCATTAGCTCTTACAATCCACCATGCAGGAGAAGGCTCTGCCCCCCTTACCTCTTCCTCCAGACTCAGCTCAAATCTCACCTTCTGCTGAAAGTCTTTCCTGGTTCCCCCAGCTGCTAGCCCCTTCTCTTCTTTCACCTTTTACCTACTTTGTATGTACAACCTAATTTATGTGTTGTCACCCTTTCTTTCCTTCTTCCCCCCTCTCCCTTTCCTTTTCCTTTCCTTTCTTTTTCTCTTTTCTTTTTTTCCTTTCCTTTCCCTTCTTGTTTCCTCTCCTCTCCTCTCCTCTCCTCTCCTCTCCTCTCCTCTCCTCCTCTCCTCTCCTCTCCTCCCCTCCCCTCCCCTCCCCTCCCCTCCCCTCCCCTCCCCTCCCCTCCCCTCTCCTCTCCTCCCCTCCCCTCCCCTCCCCTCTCCTCCCCTCCCCTCTCCCCATTTTCTCCCAATGTTTAGAGCACTGCCTGGCACATAATGCATGTTGACTGATTAACAGTAAATGAAGTTCCAGTTGGAAGTTATCCATATTGATGATATCATAAGTCCATCCACACTTCAAAAAGGGGTAGGAAATGATAAAAAATACCTGTAGTAGTAACTCAAAGTACTCCAGGTTGTTGCTAGGTTCACATGAGATGTGTGCAAACTGTTTTGCAAACCCTACATACCAAGAAGATGCCAGAAATACTGCGGAAATGTTCTTATTCAGTCGAGGGCTGGAGTTGATGGTCACTGAGCTCCCTTCCAACACTAGAATTCTGTGACCTGATATTCTACCATTAAAATGTACTCTCCTTGAGATCAGGGATGGTTTATTTTTGTTTCTACACCCCCAGCACCCGGCATGGGGCTTTGACCACAAAAGGAGCTTAATAAATACTTGCTGAATTATCAAGAACTTCTTCTCTAACTTTACTTTAAGGAATAGCTATTAGCAACATGGTTTGTTAAATGACTTAAGGCCAAGTTCCCAGCTTCCTCTGTGTGATAGGACAACACTAAAGAAAACATTGGCTTAGAATCAGGGACTGGGTTCTGAGAGTCCTGCCTCTGCTAACTAACCTAGTTAACTAACATCTGCTAATTAACCTCTGCCAACGGGAGGCAGTTTGGTGACACAGTGGGTAATGATAATGTTGTTTATCAATGTGTGACCCCATTTAGGCTTTCAGTAAAGATACTGGAGTGATTTTCCACTTCCTTCTCCAGCTCCTTTTACAGATGAGGAAGCTGAGGCAAAGAGGATTAAGTGACTTCCTCAGAAGTCAAAATTGAACTCATGAAGATGAGTATTTCTGAGTTCAGATTTAGCACTCTATCCATTGTGTCACTTAGCTGTCTAGCCGATAATAATAGCTATCATTTATACAAGACTTTAAGGATTGCAAATTACCTTTTAAACATTATCTCATTTGATCCTTACAACCCTGAAAGGTCTGTGTTATCATCATCCTCACTTCAAAAATAAGGAAACTCAGGAAGATTGAGGTTAAGTGAGGTTGTGTGGCCAGGGTCACAGGAGGGTTTTGAGGTGGGATTTGAGTTCTAGTCTTCCTTCCTCCAGGTCCTGTATTCTTGAAGGTCTATTTACCTTAGGTTGTAGAAGTAACACTATAAACCAGTTTCCTGATAGATCATTTAATCTAATTTGTTGATTTCACTGATTAGTGAAGTAAAGTGAGAGTATCACAGCAGCATAAGTAAGTAAGGAGCTACAAGGTACCTCAGAGGCCAATGAAAGTGGTGGCATCAAGCTCAAATAGAAACAGGGATCACAAATCTGTACATAAGAATCCCGCTGAACCATATTGATTTGGGTTCTATTGTACTCTTATTTACTTTGTTAAGTATTTCCAATTATATTTTAATCTTCCTGAAGCCTTCATTTGTTATTTCCAATCTAGTTCAAACTCTTCTTTTAACAGATAAGAAAATGGAGGCCCATAGAGCAGAAATGACCTGTGCTAGGTCAACTTGGCAGTAAGTAGCTAGGCTCAAATTCAAACCCAGATGCTGTGATTTTCTATATTAGCTTCTGCAAAGTGAGGAAAATAAGAGGATTTAAGAGCTAAAACCTGCAGGAGAAATTTGATGAGCTTTGAAAGAATCAGACCATAAGTTAATATGGCCTTTAAGGACATGACCAGAGGTCAAAATTCCATATGTAAAAAGGTTGATCTGGTTATATCCCAATCCAATTAGAAGCAGAAAATGCCAAGTATGTCTTCTCAGATTCCATTATTAGATTCTTGCTCATTTTGAGAGGCTTAAGAGTTTTGATAGTTCTAATGAATATTCCAGACTCCCGGGAACCTTGTGTCACCATTCAAAATGTGAAGCAAATGGACAAAATTTCAGAAGATGGAAAACTTTTTCTGTAAAAAAAAAATGCCAGGGCTACAAAAATATGCATACCCCTTGACCCAGCAATATCACTTCTAGGTCTATATCTGCAAGACAACATAAAAATGGGAAAGGGTCCCATTACAAAAATATTTATAGCAGCTCTCTTTGTGGTGGCCAAAAATTAGAAATCAAGGGGATACCCATCAATTGGGGAATGGCTGAATAAATTATGGTATACGAATGTGATGGAATACTATTGTACTATAAGAAATGATGAACAGGAAGACTTCAGAGAGGCCTGGAAAGACTTATATGATCTGATGCTGAGCGAAAGGAGCAGAACCAGGAGAACTTTGTACACAGCAACAGACACAGTGTGTGAGAGTTTTTTTCTGGTAGACTTGGAACTTCATTGCAATGAAAGGACTTAAAGCAATCCCCAATGGTCTTTTAAGACAAAATGCCTTCCATATCCAGAGAAAGAACTATGGAATTCAATTGCAGAATGTAATGGATCATTTTCTTTTGTATTACATTTTGGTTTGTTATATGATTTCTTTCATTCATGTTAGTTCTTCTATACAGCATGACTATAATGAAAATGTATTTAATAGGAATGTATGTGTAGAACCTATATAAAATTGTATGCTGTCTTAGGCAGGGAGGGTGAAGAGGGAGGGAGGGCGAAGGGGGAGGGAGGGGAAAAATCTAAGTTATATAGTAGTGATTGTAGAACACTGAAAATAAAGTTAATAAAAAAAATACCAAACCATTACCCATTTTATGAAGTGCATTAATAAGAAAAATACAAATTAAAACAACTATTTTACCTCCTACTCAAAAAACTGATAACAATGACAAAAGATGTGAATGCTCAGAAGTGTTTTAGAAAGACACTCTGTCTTTGCATATTGGCGGATACATGTTGGTGGAGCTGTAAATTGGGCCAAACATTTCACAAAACATTTGAAATTATGCTTTTGCTAAAAAAAAAAAAAGACTAAAACATCCATATCCTTTTATCCAGAGATCTGAACTATAGGCATATATTCCAATGAGTTCAAAGAAAAAGGTCCCCTAGAAACCAAAATATTTTCAGTATTCCTTCTTGTGGTAGTAAAGAATTAGAAACAAAGCAGATACCACCAACTGGAGAATGGTGGAACAAATTGTGATACATGAACACAATGGAATGTTGATTTACTGCGATGAATATGAAGATTTAGGAGAAGCATGAGAAGATTTATATGAACTGATGCAAATGGAAGTAAGTAGAAGAAAGAAAATGATACATGGAACAAAGTGATTGATTATAACAGGATTGCAACAATGTAAACGAAATTAACAAAAACAAAACAATTGAAATACTTTGCAATTATAATGAGACTGTATGGTCAAAGATGAGTACAACTCCCTTCTTTGTATTGATGGGAGACTATGGGTATGGAGAACTACATATTCAGTCAGATAATTGAAATTTGAGGTAGTTTTGTGGAACTCTTTTTCCTCTCTTTAAAATTCTTTGCTTCATCACATGATCCTCTGTGATGTAAAAAACAACAGATGTTAGCAAAAATTAATTATTTGGAAAATCTTTCTAAAGTTAAAAAATCCCACAAAATAAAATGTAAATAGGATTTCTTGCTTTTTCTTAATTTCTTCAAGACTCTAGATCTTCTTAGATTTCAGAAGAAAGTTCTTTAGGCTCTGAAGAACTGAGGTTGATATAGGGATGTCAAACACAAAAAGAAGTAGGGGCCAATAGCCAGAAGGATCCCTGTGGACCATACATTCACACAAAACCTACATATTAATATTAAATATGTTCTATCATTTTTTTTATTTAATTCATTTTGTATTCCCCAATTATATTTAACTCTGATTCAGGCTACACGAGAGTGCTGGGAAATGTTTGGTGTTTTATATCTCTGCCTTTAAGGGTGATGGGAAGGTAAGCATGGTAAACAAGATTGACTTGGAATGCCTTGTAAATAATGAATTACAAATGAGAAGTAGGGTAAAAGATGTCATCAGAACAATATATGAATGAAAAAGATGATGTGATGGTCATGGAGGCATGACTTTTTCTTTTGTTCTCAAAGAGGACCATGAACTCAGGGAAATGATGACATGACTTGCAGTTGACTTTGATTTAAATGAGGGAGGGCTGTGCAAGGTCACCAGCCTCACTTTCTCCTCCAGAGCTATCTGGATCCAGTGAGAAGAAGGAAGGAAGGAAGGAAGGAAGGAAGGAAGGAAGGAAGGAAGGAAGGAAGGAAGGAAGGAAGGAAGGAAGGAAGGAAGGAAGGAAGGAAGGAAGGAAGGAAGGAAGGAAGGAAGGAAGGAAGGAAGGAAGGAAGGAAGGAAGGAAGGAAGGAAGGAAGGAAGGAAGGAAGGAAGGAAGGAAGGAAGGAAGGAAGGAATATCTAGCCAGAAACCCCAAGTTAACTGGGCAGCTTCTGGCCATCGAAATTTCCCTTCCTTTGGAGAGGGAAAGGTAAGGAAAAGGGAGAGGAAGACGACAAGCTGAGTTACACAGCTAGCTAGCTGAGTCCCCATTCAGAAAGCTCGGTCTACACACAGGTTGAGAGAGAGTCTATGCACACCCTGTATCTTGTAGTCAGAGCCTGGAAATGTCAAAAGAAACACAGGATGATGGTGCCCAAGACACACTGCTTGGATACATTCTGGTAAAGACAAGGGAGGGCATGGAGTCACACAAAATAGGATGGACTGTGGTTCAATTTTAGATTACCACATCAGAAAATCATAGACCCATTTGATTATTAGAGACAAAATTATCAATGCAAGCTAGTTAGAAATCATTCACTCACAGGGAGGACACATCCAGATAGAACCTCTAATGCAACGACAAAGGAATTCTATGAACTTCTGAGTTTAGTTCCATCTTCCTTGCCCTAGATTGATTATACTATATCTATATTATCCAGCTTCTAGGAGTGGTTATGCATGCAGGATCATTTGCCTGCACCAAAAACAGGACCCAGCAGGCAGCACTAAATGTGCATATGTTTTCTTCTACCCTCCGTGTATATTAAGCAATGAAGCCTATAGTTAGATCATCTTAGAGCTGAAAGTGAATTTAGCTGTCTCTCTGTTCTTTAAACTTCTGAACCTGGCTACCACAGGTATCAACTTTTATATAGCTTCAGGGACTTTTTATCACCAACTGGTATAATTTCAGGGAACTTTCTATTAGGACCAATATAATTAAATAGAGCTACATATACATTAAAATATCAGGTGTAGGCACTCGGCTGGGGTCAGGGCTAACACTGTTATGACTCCATGTACACTGCTGATGTTCACAGTCTGAGATGATAAAAGGCACAACTATTTAATAGGTGCTTATTATACGCAGGGTACCCTGTGGGGTGCTGGATGAGATGTAGTATTTAGAGAAGAGAAACTCTCAGAATCATGGCTCAAGAGCTATGTATGGCCCCAATTTAGTCAAATCCCTTGTAAGCCCCTTGAAGACAGGAATTCTATTTCGTCTGCATGTTTGATTCCCCAGTTCTCCATACAGTGCCTGGCACACAGTAGGTGTTCAGCAAATGTTTACTGACTGATTCTACAAAGGAAGAAACTGAGACCCAGAAAGGTGAAATCCCTTAACAAAGGTTACACAGGAAGTAATTAGCAGACCTAAGATTCAACCTCAGGTCTTCTAACTCCAAATTCTTCACCTTTTCTTGCCTCTCAGTTTAAGATATTAATTATAATTTTATACAATATGTACATCAGAAAGGTGCAAAAAAAGAGAAAGAAAAAAAGCCCGAGTGTTAATATTAGTGGTAGGCTGTCATATTATGGATTCAGTGCGAACCTTTAGGGCATCTAGGTAGTGCAGCTGGACCTTGAGTAAAGATGACTCTTCTTCCTGAGTTCAAATCTGGCCTCAGACACATAATAGCTGTGTGACCCTAGGCAAGTCACTTAACCCTGTTTGCCTCAGTTTCCTCATCTGTAAAATGAGCTGGAGAAGGACATGGTGAAACATTTTAGCATCTTTGCCAAGAAAACCCCAAATGTAATCATAAAGAGTTGGACATGACTGAACAAGTGAATCTTTAGACTTTGCTTGCTTAAATGTATTGGTGATCACATTGGTTTGGCTGTCTCCTCCAACCCTAGAGATTATAACTCAGCTATGCCCTAGCTACCCAGGAAACAATGACAAATTCCTTGGGATAATGGGAGTTACAAGGAGGCAAGGTTTGGCTCAATAGAAGTAAGACCTTCCTAAGAATTAGAGTACTATGGAAATAGGATGGCCCACCTTCCCTGTGGTTCTTCTATCACAGGTAGAACTGTTAGGAAAATCAATAAGTCAGTCAGTTAAGTGTTTATGAGCACCTACTATGTGTCAGGCATTGGGCTAACCACAGTGAATTCATTTCTTTGGGCTTCTCATAAATTGAAGGGGTTAATCTACATAACTACTACAAAGCAAAAGATTTGGTTTCATAAGTTTCAATCCTAACTCTGGTATTTCCTCATTTTCCTCATGAATAAAGGGATAGGTGTTAGGTGGCACAGCGGTTGGAGCACCGGGTTTAGAGTCTGGAAGACTCATCTTCCTCAGTTCAAATCTGGCCTCAGGCACTTGGACTAGCAGTGTGAGTCTGGGCAAGTCACTTCACCCTGTTTACCTCAGTTTCCTCATCTTTACCTCATTCCTCATCAAAATGAGCTGGAGGAGGAAATGGCAAACCACTCTAGTGTCCTTACCAAGAACACCCCAAATGGGGTAATGAAGAGTCTGATACACCTGAAGCCATTCAAAAAAGGGATGAGGATGAGTTTGATCTTCTTTAAAGTTCTTTCCATCTCTCAATCAATGATCCTTAGTGGCAATGAAACCTTCCAGGAGTTCTTTAAGATGAGGGAAAGGGGATGATTCTGTGGAGAAGCAATAATTTTTTGATGTGAACCAACAAAATTCATCCAAAGACAGACTTAGCAGAATACCAGCAGTGGAGTGTGTGAGTGTGTGTGTGTGTGTGTGTGTGTGTGAGACAGAAAAAAGAGAGAGCATGTGTGTGTGTATGTGTAAAAGAAAAACAGAAAAAAAAGAGTGTGTGTGTGAGAGGGACAGAAAAAGAGAGACAGAGTCAGAAGAGTGAGAGAAAGACAGAGAGAGAGAGAGAGACAGAGAGAGAGACAGAGAGACAGAGAGACAGAGAGAAAGAATACACATGTGTTTCCAAGGAGGACATGGTATAGGACTTATAAGGGAAGGGACTTTACACCAGTAAGGAAGTGTTCATGTGTTTGCCATATTCCTGGAGATATTTTCTCTTCTGTCCCCTCTTTTACTAGCTGTTTATCTTCTCAGGGAAAAAAAAATAAGCCCTTTAACCCCCCATTGCTAATTTGCTACATCTTCCAGACTCACCATTATTAACTGAAGTTTCCCTCATCCCCTTTAATAGGTAAGGACTCTTCCAAACCACCTGTGGCCAGATTTCAACATGCCTGGAGAGGCTCTTGGAAAAGATGTTTAAAGTAAACTCAGAAGAGGAACGTGGGTAATCAAAAGATGAAATGGAGCAACAGAATCTGACACAAAGTGGATTTGCATGGGTGGAGGCTGGAACTTCCTGTATACAGCTGATGTTCTATGCATATTTACAGGGAAAAGACAAATTATAGAACTGAGAATTGAAAGGGGTTTAAAGGTCATCTTGTCCAGTTGCCCCCATTTCACAGATATGGAAGCAATGGTTCAGACTTACTAAAGGGCAAACAGGGTAATTAGTGCCAGGATTCAAACTGGGACCTTTCAACTCTAAATTCAGAGCAAGTGCTGAATTTCCCTCACAAGAGACAAGTCTTTTCATGATAACTCTGGGGCACCAATCAAGACCATCTTCACTGGAAAGTGACCTGGTCTGGGGGGTCAAGTATCTTGGTTTGGCTATAAAACCTTGAGCAAATCCCTTGATTTCTCTGTCTGGGTTCTCTCACTGATAAAATGGAGGCTCTTGAAGAGATGATCTCCAGTTCCCTTCATTCTCACACATTCTGTGATTCTATCACCTTCTTCAGTAAAAGGATGATCCTAATTGCCCATAATAACATGACTTTAGAGTTGGAAGGAACCAAGAGGATAGAATTTCTTTTGGAGCAAGTGTTTGAATCTCCTAATCCCTATAATCAATTATCAATCAATCAATTAACTAACTCTTTTTAAGAGCCTACTATGTGCCACACATTGTGCTAAGCACATATGAAAAGAAGCAAAAGACAGTCCCTATCCTCAAGAGGCTTACAATTTACTGGCAATGCTTAATAAATACTTGCTGAAATTAATTGAATCATTTAGTTTAAATCCTTCCTGTTACAGCTGGGGAGACTGATTCTCAGAGAGGAGAGAGTACCTGGTGAGTGAATGATGTTTGGAAGTGGAACCAGGAACTTCGGGTCCCAAAACAATGTTCTTTCCACCTTGTTGTGTCCCATGACAGAAAATCATAGGCTCATAAGTCTACAGTTCAAAGGGACCTCTGAGACCACAGAGTCCAACCTCCTCATTTTACAAATGAGGAAATGAAGATCCAGTAAAGTTATATGACTTGTATGATTGTAGGATTATACGATCTACAAGGGGAAAGAACCTCAGAAGTCATTCTGTCCAACTGCCCTCATTTTATAGATGAGGAAACAGAGGCCCAGGGAAGTTATATGGTTTGTATGATTGTAGGATTATAGGTCATAGAAGGAACCTCAGAAGCTGAGTCCAAACTTTTCATTTTACAGATAAAGAAACTGAGGATCAAGGAAGCTCTAACGTTTCTTAAGCCTCCCAGTAGGATCACAGAGCTAGAGATGTAAGAATTTCAGAGCCCAGCAAGTCCTACTCCCTCATTTTAAAGATGAGAGAACAGGACCAAGGAAGTTATATGTCTTATAGGAACATAGAGAAGAGAACCTCAGAAACCATCTATTCCAGTCTCTTCACTTACAAATAAAGAACTGAGGCTTTATGTCACATGTCCCAAGTCACACAGGTAGACTCATGGACCTATTATTAGGAGATACCTTAAAGGTCCTCTATTCCAACCCTTTTATTCTACAAATGACAAAACGGGAGGCCAAGGACCTTATGAACAGATGAAGGACACACAGGGAGGAAACAGAGACAGGATCTGAATACAGGTCCTTTAACTCCAGAAGTAGACTGCTCTCCATTGTACCACATTGCTTCCATTCTGCAAAGAGAATTATATGGAGCAAATCTTTACTGTCTGAGAGGCAATGGAATGAGGGAGTAGATAGAGGTCTGAACCTGGAATTAGAAAGCTGAATTCAAAGCTTATCTTAGACACTTACTAGTCATGTGACCCTTAGCAAGTTATTGAACTGCTCATCTGTAAAATGGAGGAAATAATAATACTTATCTCACAGGCAGGATTATTGGGAGGATCATTTGTTTTGTAAAGCTTGAAGTATTAAGAACAAATATTTGAGAGGAGGAGGAAGTGGAGGATAGAACTTTATAGTCCTATATTTCACAGAGAGAAATACTGCTTTGTTTTTTCCTGAATTCCAACTAGGTTTATTCCAGGACATTCTTTTCTTAGGATTCCAAAGTCACCTGATTCACATCCTCAAGGCAAGTATGAAGTATTGGCACCTGTCAAAAGATGACCCTGAGGACCATCAGTGAGTCTGAAAGATCTTGAGGCCCCATAAGTGGAATAAGATAATTACAAGAATCTGTGCTGAGATTCTGACTTGTTCTCTATATTCTAAGGCAAATGAGGACCCCTAGGACTTTCCCTTTAGCATGTCTCAAGAACTAATAATAATTATAACAATTATTTTTATACCTTTTAATTATATCACATTTCTAACTCTCCAAAATGATTTCATAGATATTAATGATCTCTGCAACTATATGGAAATTATTTAACTCCTCTGGGTCTCAGCTTCCCCACCTGCCAAATGTGAAGAAGTGAGATTTTACAATTAACATCTCATTGTTTTATTCTCTTGGCCAACAACTGAGGTAAATAGAGAACACCTATCCCTTCTGACCGCGGAAACTGAGTCACAGGATTTGTTGAGGTGGCAGGGATGGAATTAGACAATAGATTTCATGACTTCCAAACAATTTAACGAAGGGTTCCTCAGCAAGATGATCTTTCTGACTCCAGGTGCAGCACTCTATCCACTGTGCCATCTAGCTGCCCAGATAATTAATGATGATGATGATGATAATGACAAATAGCCATAGTTACTTTCCCATGTGATTGATTCTATGATAAAATAGGGATATGTATATACAATTCTTTGTAAATCTTAAGAATGATCAGTTAGTCAATTGACAGATACTTATTGATTGCTATGTGCCAAGCACAGTGCTAAGTGCTGGACTTGTGTTTTCACTGGCACAAGAACTCCTGGATAAGAAAAATCCTTTTAATCAATACAAATCAGTGCCCTCTCTCAGCTTAGTGTTTATTCTTATTAACTTGTCCAGAGCATTAAGGGGTTAAGTCACACAAGCAAGTACATTACAGGTGGTATCTGAACCCATCAAATCCTTCTGGTCTTGCTGACAGGTCTCTATCCAGTTACACTGCATCTCTTGCAAATCACTCCACAAAAGTCAGTTCCTGGTGGTACTATTATTTAAAACTCCCTCAGTCCTATCTTCTTCCCCAGTCTCCCCTCCCCCAGGCAAGGCTCTCAAATTCCCAGGACCAAACGCCAGCCCTGAGGCTGCTTCCTGATGCCCTTTCAAAGGTTGGGCAGTTGGCAAACACCTGCTGCCTGCCCTCCCCATCTCTCGCTGCCTAGGGCATTCAGCTGTTCCTCCTTTCCCATTCAAGCCCAAAGCATCCCCAGTATCTAACAGAGCAAGTGAACAGTTCTCGACATCTCCTGGGAATCTCATAACATAAGGAGGCAGGTGAGGCACCCTCTGGAACCAGATAGCAGCATTCTATTCCTTTCATATAAGCCTGTAATTCAAAAGTGCAACAGAGACTAGAGACCGTGACCTGGAGGAATTAACCATTTCAGCTCAGAATTGTCCACCCTGGGGTCCCATTGTTCTGATATAGCCACCCTAGTCATGATTCATTTTACTCACTGACCCTTGTCAACTGCTGCCTAGTCAAACAAGCTGGAGATGCTGACCTTGAGGGATTAAACCTTTCACATCTGGAACTCCCCCACCCTTACATCTTCAAGGGCACACAGTATCTTAAGGGTGGTCAGAACCCTCTTTCTGTAACATACTAGCCAGCTTTCCACCAGCCACTTAAGTCTATTTCTCAGCTATACATGATGCCTTTTTTTAAAGTGACCATGTGCTAGGACATATGAAACTTATAAAAATATTCATATTTATAAACCCCATGTGTGTTCCAGGCTATTTGACACCTGCTTCCAATTCTGGAACCATAATCAAATGAATACTGCTATTGCTACTGGAAAGAGTGTACCAACCTCCTCCCCTATGGTTTCTTTTTCCCTGCTAACTTTCTAAACCAGAATGGTGCTTATCTCTGTGTTTGCTGTGGTCCCCAGTAGAACATAAGCTCCTTAAGAATGGGGCATTCTTTCCCTTCTGGACTTGTATCCTCCTTGCTTAGCTCAGGGTTTGGCACACAGTAGGTATTTAATAAATGCTTTTTCATTCATTCATATTTATCATGATAATTAAGAAACTCAAAGCATAATACAGCTTTTCTAAATGTCTTCTAGCTCAAAATAAAGAATGGATTACACTAGATAATCACTAAGGACTTTAGCAGCTCCAAGATTCTAAGAAATAATAAAAGCTAACCTTTATATAGCACTTCAGGTTTCCAAAGCATTTTACTGATAGGATCCCCTTTGATACTCATAGCAACCCTATTACTCAGGGAGTAGGGAATGGTTGTCCAAGGAATGGATCAGGCCTAGACAATCAGTAACTCAAATTCATAGGAAATCTGAGTGAAGCCAGGAAAGACAAAAAACACTGTAAAAATTATACTGAAGGTCTCAAAAATACATGGTTAAAAATGATAAATAGAAACTGCATTATGCTTAAAGGCATAGCAATGTAATACTATCAATACTTGATGTATATGAAGTGGGTGACATATAATCCAAGTATTTAAAAAATAAATTAAGTAAGTTATAGACAGAGAATAGGACTATAATAGTTGGGGATCTCAGTGCAAACTGTTCAGACCTAGACAAATCTACCAAAAGGATAAAAAAGAGTACAAGACCTGAATAAATTTTTTTTAAGTAAATATCATAGCTCTTCAGAGTAGAAATAGAATGCAGTATACATATTTCTCAGTAATGTAGGATGCTTTTAAAAAATGAACATATGTTAAGGCATACAAATCTTATAAACAAATGCAGAAAAGTAGAAATGTAGAAGATATCAGTTACTGACCATATTTTTTAAAAAAGCAATAATTAACAAAGGGTCTTTGAAGAAAGGATTCAAACATTATTTTTAATGTCTATTTATTTATTTTTAGCTTCCTAAACTTTTTAGTTCCCTTTCTACAAAATTTTGAGTTCCAAATTTTCTTCCCATCTCTCCCCTCCCAATACGCTATAATGCCTTGCATTCTGATTACCCCTTCCCCCAATATGCCCTCCCTTCTATCTCACCCCTCCCTTCCCTTATCCTCATCTTCTCTCTTTTCTTGTATCGCAAGACTGATTTCTATACCTCATTACCTGTATTTCTTTTTTCCCAGTTGTATGAAAAAATTCTCAACGTTCATTTCAAGAACTTCGAGTTCTAACTCATCTCCCTTTCTCCCTCCCCACCCATCACTGAGAAGGCAAGCAATTCAATATAGGCTATATATGCATAGTTTTGCAGAAGACTTTTATAATAGTCATATTGTGTAAGACTAACTATATTTCCCTCCATCCTATCCTGCTCCCCATTTATTCTTTTGACCTTGTCCCTCCCCAAAAGTGTTTTCTTATAATTACCCCCTTTCCCCTTTGCCCTTCCTTCTATCATCTCCCCCACCCCACTTGTCCCCTTTCTCCCCTACTTTCCTGTAGTGTAAGATAGATTTTTATGTCAAATTGAGTGAGCATGTTATTCCCTTCTTAAGCCAAATGGGAAGAGAATAAGCTTCACTTTTTCCCTCTCACCTCATCCCTTTTCTCCTCCATCGAAAAAGCTTTTGCTTGCCTGTTTTATGAGAGATAATTTGCTCTCTTCCATTTCTCCCTTTCTCCTCCCACTATATTCCTCTCTCATCCCTTAATTTTATTTTTTTAAATATCATCCCTTCTTATTCATTTCATCATGTGCTGTGTGTGTGTGTAGTCACTCCAACTACCCAAATATTGAGAAAAGTCTCAAGAGTTGCAAATATTATATTTCCATGTAGGAAATATATTTCAACTTTAGAAAGTCTCTTATGATTTCTCTTTCCTGTTTACCTTTTCATTCTTCTCTTGATTCTTGTGTTTGAAAGTCATATTTTCTACTCAGTTCTGGTCTTTTCATCAAGAATGCTTGAAAGTCCTCTATTTCATTGAATGACCTCTTTTTCCCTTGAAGTATTATATTCAGTTCTGCTGGGTAGGTGATTCTTGGTTTTAATCCTTGTTCCTTTGACTTCTGGAATATCATATTTATTCTAAGCCCTCTAATTCCTTAATGTAGAAGCTGCCAGATCTTGTGTTATCCTGATTGTATTTCCACAATGCTTGAATTGTTTCTTTCTAGCTGTTTGCAATATTTTCTCCTTAACCTGGGAAGTCTGGAATTTGGCTACAAAATTCCAAGGAGTTTCTCTTTTCAGATCTCTTTCAGGAGGTGATTGGTGGATTCTTTCAATATTTATTTTGCCTTCTGGTTCTAGGATATCAGGACACCTTTCCTTGATAATTTCATGAAAGATGATATCTAGGCTCTTTTTTTGATCATGGCTTTCAGATAGTCACATAATTTTTAAATTTTCTCTCCTGGATCTATTTTCCAGGTCAGTTGTTTATCCAACGAGATATTTCACATTATTTTTTATTTTTTCATGCTTTTAGTTTTGTTTTGTAATTACCTGGTTTCTCATAAAGTCATTACCTTCCATCTGCTCCATTCCAATTTTTAAAGAACTATTTTCTTCAGTGAGCTTTTGAACCTCCTTTTCCATTTGACTAATTCTACTTTTCAAAGCATTCTTCTCCCATTGACGTTTTGGACCTCTTTTGCCAATTGTTTGCCTATTTTTAAAGGTGTTATTTTCTTCAGCACTTTTTTGGGTCTCCTTTAGCAAGCTGTTGACTCATTTTTCATGATTTTCTTGCATCACTCTCATTTATCTTCTCATTTTTTTCTCCACTTCTCTTACTTGATTTTTAAAATCTCTTTTGAGCTCTTCCATGGCCTGAGACTACTGCAAATTTACTTTGGAGGTTTTGGATGCAGAGGGTGTTAACCCTGGGTCTTCCTCTGATGGTACACATCACTCCTTCTCATCCAAAATGATGGAAGAAAATATCTGTTCACCAAGAAAGTAACATTCTATTGTCTTATTCTTTTTCCCTTTTTAGGGGCATTTTAACAGCCAGTTACTCGACTTTTGAGTCCATTGTCAAGAGGAGGGTATACTTTGGGGACCTGTAAATTCTCAGTTCCTCCAAGGTGGAACAATCAAGGGAGAGGAGTTTACTTCTCTCCTGGCCTGTACATTGGTCCGGGAGTAACCAAAAACTTTTCTGCCCAGAATCTGTGAGTAGTAGAATTCCTTCTCCACAACCTGCTAGTGCTCTTCTTCCTCACCCCAGGGCCTGGCTCAGGGCTGAGATTCAGATCACTGGCTCAGTTCCCCCAAGCGCTTTAGGGGGAGGTCAGGACCACTACTCAGGGCTGAGATTCAGATCAACCACTCAATTACCCCAGGGGCTTTAGGGAGAGGCTCTAAACATGGATGCTGCTGCTGCAGTTGCTGCTGGAGGGGCTAGACCATGTTCCCTTCTAATCCAGATAAAAAAATCTTTCTCACTGACCTGTGAAGCTTTCTTTGTTGTTTGTGGGTTGAGGGATGTGAGAACTGCCACTGCTACTGGGGATTCTGCCCCTGAGGACCGTTCCAGTCCTGTCCCTGCTGCACTGCATAGCCAAGGCTGGGCTGGGCTCTTTGGGCTACACTCTGCTCCCTGCCCCATTCAATAGACCTTTCCTGCTGGCTTTCCAGGCTACCTTGGGCTGGAAATCACTTTTACTCTGTCATTTTGTGGCTTCTGCTGCTCTAGAATTTGTCTAGAGTCATTTTTTACAGGTATTTTATGGGCTATGGGGAAAGAGCTAGAGTATGTGTTTTTCTGCTCCACCATCTTGGCTCTGCCAGCATTCAAACTTTAATGCAGACTAAGTAGCATTATCTTAAAGAATGCATAAGTCCAATAACAAACCAGAGAAACAAGAGATATTTTCATGAAAGATGACAATGAGGAAATTAACCAAAACTTTTGAGATATAATCAAAACAATGCTTAGGGGAAATTTAAACCTGTAAATATTTTCAGGTTTAATAAAAAGACACAAAGTAGATGATTTATTGTAAAAAAAAAAAAAAGGGAAGAAAAGAAAATCAAAAAGAAAGCTTAATAAAAGTGAAAGGCAAAACCCTTATCTAATGGATAGGTAAAGTTATGAGCCTTAGGGGGGAAAAACTATTGAAATGCTAGATAATCTGATTATTAAAAAAAAGAGAAAGGAAAACCATGTTGGATTTTATCCAAGAGTATTCTTTGTTCAATATTAAGAAATTTATAAATAGATTCTAGTTCTAACACAACCAATAAAAATTATCAATTTTATCCATTGATGCAGAAGAAACTTTTGGCAAAATACAATACTTACTTCTGTGTAAACAAAAGTATAGAAATAAATGAACCTTTTCTTAATAAGATAAATCTATCTAAAAACAAATACTAGCATTGCATGTAATGGAGAAACACTAGAGGTCTTTCCAAGAATAACAAGGGTAAAGCAAAGCTGTCAATTATCACCATTTTATATATATTCAAATAGCTATAGATATGCTAGCTATGGCAATAAAACCAGAAAAAGAATTGAGGAAATCAAATATGCAAACAGGAAATAACACTATCTAATTTTTTAAATCATATAATGATACTTTTTGAGAATCCTAGAGATTCAACTAAAGCAAGAGTTCTTAATGTAGTGTCCACAGACACACAAGGAATCTGTATGGAAATTATAGAGGGAAGATGGACTTGGATGTGAAAAAAAATTTCATATTTATTTTCGCTAATTTTTGTTTTCCTCTATAATCCCATGTACTTTATTTTATGGATTTAAAATCATCATTCTGAGGAGTATATAGACTTTGCTAGACTTCCAAGGGGGTCCATGAAACAAGAAATGTTAAAAGTCCTGTACTAAAATATTAATTGACACTTCAGAAAAGTAGCAGGCTGCTTAATTAACACATAAATAATATTTAACATATTACTAATAAAACACAGCAGGAAGATAAAGAAAAATGCATTCAAAACTATAAAAGGCATAAAATATTTAGGAGTCAATTGACCAATACAAAGATGGGAACTAAATGAATATAAGCACAGAACACTCTTTATAAAAATAAAAATGGAGCTAAATAATTAAAAAGATACTCACTGCTCACAATTGGGCCATTCTAATACAATAAAACATTATAATACTGTCTGTTAATTTGCTTATTCATTGCTATACAATCAAACTACCAAGGTTTTACTTTATAAAGTTAACAGAATAATATCAAAATTGATCAAAAGGAACAAAAGATGAATTACAAACAATATAGAATTTCAAACTATGCTAGAAGTTGTAATCATGAAAACTCTTTGACATTAGTTAAACAAGAGAAAAGTTGATAAGTGGAATATATTAGGTACCCAACTTAGATGCAAGAGAACCAAGTTAGAGAAGTGTAGTATTTCATAAATCCAAGGATCCTCAACTAATGAGTTAAGGACTCACAGACTGACACATTGCTGCAAAAGCTACAAGGTAATCTGGCAAAAAGAAAAATGGGTTTCAATCAATATCTCATCCCATATACTATAACGAACTCCAAGATATAAAGATTACATAATAAGTAAATTAGATGAGAGGAGAAGGACATAATTTTTGTTCCCTTGAACAGGGGAAGAGTTCTTGATCAAACAAGGGACACAGAAAATCTCAGTAGATGAAACAGGCAATTTTGATTACAAGAAATTGGAAAGTTTTTACCCAAATAAAATCAATGCAATTAAAATAAAAGGAAAGCTGTTAACTGGGAAATAACCTTTATAGCAAGTTTCTTTCTTACATCCAAAATACAATGGGAAATATTAGATAAAAACTTATGTAGGTAGGTAGATAGATAGACAGAAAGACAGACAGATAGACAGACAGACGGACAGATAGATAGATAGATAAATGACAGATAGATACATGAACAAGAATCACTCTCTCTATACATAAATGGTTGAACTCCAAGAAATGAATATCTAACTACTTATATCTGAATATGCAGATATGAATAAGAACTTCTCAAGAAAACAAATCTAAGTTATCAACAACCATAAAAATGTTGCAAATCTCTAATCATAAGAAGAAATCAAATTACAGCAACTCTGGGATACTCTCACCCCTATCATATTGACAAAGATAACAAGAAAAAAAATAATACATGTTGGAGGGGATGTAGGAGGGAAGGCACATTAATAGACTCTTGGTAGAGTTATGAAGTGTTTCTAGTATTTTGGAATACAATTGGGATCTATATCCCCAAAGTCACTCACTAAGGCTGTGCATAATATTTGATGCAATGATGCCATTATTTGACCAAAACTCCTTCTCCCCCTCCAAATATGAAAGAAGGAGCAAAAGGAGTCAAATGTAGAATTAATATTTATAGAAGTTCTTTTTGTAGTAGCAAACAATTTTAAAGTAAGAGTATGGTCATCAACTCAGGAGTCACTGGACATATTATTGTATATAAGTGGAAAGGAGTATTATTGTGCTATAGGAAATGACAAGAGGGATGGATTCAGAGAAATTCTGGAAGAATTGTCCAAAATATTTTGATAAAATACAACATCCATTCCTATTAAAAACATTAGACAGCATAGGAATAAATGGAGCCTCCCTTAAAACGATAAGCAGCATCTACCTAAAACGTTTAGCAAGCATTATATATAATGAGGTTAAACTAGATGCATTTCCAATAAGACTGGGGGGACAAAACAAGGATGTCCATTATCACCACTATCATTCAATACGGTGCTAGAAAATTTTGCTTTAGCAATAAGAGAAGAAAAAGAAATTGAAGGAATTAGAATAAGTGAAGAAGAAAATAAATTATCACTCTTTGCAGATGATATGATGATATACTTAGAGAAGCCTAGAGAATCAAGTAAAAAACTACTTGAAATAACAAACAACTTTAGCAAAGTTGCAGAATATAAAATAAACCCACTCAAATTGACATTTCTATATATTACTAACAAAGTCCGACAGCAAAAGATATTAAGAGAAATTCCATTTAAGGTTACTGTAGACATTATAAAGTATTTGGAGTCTTCCTGCCAAAACAAACCCAGGAACTATATGAAAACAATTGCAAAATACTTTTCACACAAATAAAGTCAGATCTAAATAACTGAAGAAATATCAGTTGCTCATAGGTAGGCTGAACAAATATAATAAAAATGACAATTTTCCTTAAATTAATTTACATATTCAGTGCCATACCAATCAAACTACCAAAAAAAATTGTATAAAGCTAGGAAAAATAATATCAAAATTCATCTGGATGAACAAAAGTTCCAGAATATAAAAGGAGTTAATGAAAAGAAATGCTAGGGAAGGTGGCCTAGCCATACCAGATCTTAAATTGTATTATAAAGGAGCAATCATCAAAACTACTTCGTACTGGCTAAGAAATAGAGGGGTAGATAAGTGGAGTATGTTTTACACAAGATAGAGTAATCTACTGTTTGATAAACCCAAGGATCCCAGCTTTTGGAATAAGAACTCACTATTTGACATAAACTACTGGAAAAAACTGAAAAATAATATGGCAGAAACTTGGCATAGACTAACATCTGACCCTGTATACCAACATAAAGTCCAAATGAGTACACAATTAAAATGTAAAGGCTGATGTTATAAACAAATTAGGGAAACCGAAGAATAATTTATCTGTCAGATTTATGAAGAATGGAGGAATTTGTGACCAAAAAAGAGATAAAGACCATTATGAAATGCAAAATGGATCATTTTTATTACATTAAATTGAAAAGATTTTGCACAAACAAAGCTAATGCAAGCAAGATTAGAAGGGAATCTGAAAACTGGGAAAGAATTTTTATAACTACTGTCTGTGATGAAGGTCTCATTTCTAAAATATATAGAGAACTGAGTCAAGTTTACAAGAATACAAGACATTTCACAATTGATAAGTAGTCAAAGTATATTAACAGGCAGTTTACAGAGGAAGAAATTAAAGCTATTGATAGTCATATAAAAAATGCTATAAATCACTACTGATTAGAGAGGTACAAATCCAAATAACTCTAAGGTAGCACATCACACCTAACGTATTGGATAACATGACAAAACAGAAAAATGATAGGCGTTAGAGAAGATGTGGGAAAGTTGGAATACTAATTTATTGTTGGTAGAACTGTGAGCTGATCCAACCATTCTGGAGAGCAATTTGGAACTATGCTCAAAGGGCTATAAAACTGTGACCGTTTGATCCAGCAATACCACCACTTCTAGGGCTATATCCCAAAGAGATCATAAAAAGGGGAAAAGTAGTCGTACATACAAAAATATTTATAACAGCTCTTTTTTGTGGTGGCCAAGAACTGGAAATTGAGGGGATACCATAGATTGGGGAATGGCTAAACAAGTTGTCGTATATGAATGTTATGGAATACTATTGTGCTATAAGAAATGATGAATAATGAGGCAGAGCCAAGATGGTGGAGTAAAATAGGGACTTGCTTAAGCTCTCCTCCAAAACCCCCCAAATAGTTGTAAAAATTACTCTAACCAAATTCTGGAGCACAGAAGCTACAGAATGGTGGAGTGAAGTAAATCTGCAGCCCAGGACAGCCTGGAAGGTTGACAAGATATGTCTAGCATGGGCCACACTGGCACAAATGGGATCTGAGCAGACCTCAGGAGAACTAAATCACTATCAGTAGTGGTGATTTCCAAGCTTCTCAACCCTAAAGCCAAGGATACTTTGGAAGGTGAGTGGAAAAAACTGATCAGATCTGTATGAGAGAGCAGTGTGGTCTGGCCCCAGCCCCAGGATAGCAGAGAGGGTAGAGGAGCCCTCAGCAGCAGGGGTAGATGCAGCAGCTGTTTCTGGAGTTCTAGGTCCACAGATTGTAAGGAAATCAAGTGACTGATAGCATACTCTCCCCTCCCCCCACTGAAAGCAGAGAACTACCTTGACAAAGAGCTCAAAAGTCAAGTAATTGGCTGAGGAAATAAGTAAAAGCCAGAAAAAGAATGACTATAGAATCTTACTTTTGTGAGAAGGAAGACCAAAATATACAAACAGAAGAAGACAAAAATGTCAAAGCTCCTACACCCAAAGCCTCCAAGAAAAATTGAATTGGTTTCATGCCATGGAAGAGTTCAAAAAGGATTTTGAAAATCAAATAAAAGAAGTAGAGCAAACATTGGGAAGAGAAATGAGAGCAATGCAAGAAAATCATGAAAACTGAATCAATAGCTTGCTAAAGGGGACCCAAAAAATGCTGAAGAAAAAAACACCTTAAAAGACAGACTAATCAAAATGGCAAAAGAGAAACAAGAAGCCAATGTGAAAAAGAATGCTTTAAAAAGTAGAACTGACCAAATGGAAAAGGAGATCCAAAAACTCACTGAAGAAAATAATTTCTTAAAGATAAGACTGGAGTAGATGGAAGTTAATGACTTTATGAAAAATCAAGAAATTATAAAACAAAACCAAAAGAATGAAAAAATAAAAGAAATATCTCATTGAAAAAACCACGGAAATGGAAAATAGATCGAGGAGAAACAATTTAAAAATTATTGGATTACCTGAAAGCCATGATCAAAAAAAAGAGCCTAGACTTCATCTTACAATGAGTTATAAAGGAAAACTGTCCTGATATTCTAGAACCAGAGTGTAAAATAGATATTGAAAGAATCCACCAAGCACCTCCTGAAAGAGGCCCCAAAAGGAAAACTCCTAGGAATATTGTAGACAAATTCCAGAGCTCCCAAGTCAAGGAGGAAATATTGCATGTAGCCAGAAAGAAACAATTCAAGTATTGTGGAAACATAATCAGGATAACACAAAATCTAGCAGTTTCTACATTAAGGGATCACAGGGCTTGGAGGATGATATTTCAGAAGTCAAAGGAGCTAGGATTAAAACCAAAAATCACCTACTTAGCAAAACTGAGTATAATATTTCAGAGGAAAAATGGTTATTTAATGAAATAGAGGACTTTCAAGCATTCTTGATAAAAAAGACCAGAGTCAAATGGAAAATTTAACTTTCAAATACAAGAATTAAGAGAAGCATGAAAAGTTAACCTGGAAAGAGAGATCATGAGACCCACTAAAAGTGAACTGTTTAGATTCCTACATAGAAAGATATTATTTGTAAGCCTTGAAAGTTTTTTCAGTATTAGGGTAGTTGAAGATATAGATATACATATAGAGATAGATAGATAGATAGATAGATAGATAGATAGATAGATAGATAGATAAAGATAGATATATGATATAGATAGATAGATATAGGTATATTGAACTCTCTCTCTCTCTCTCTCTCTATATATATATATATATATATATATAGAGAGAGAGAGAGAGAGAGAGAGAGAAAGAGAGAGGAGGGGGCACAGGGTGAGTTGAATATGAAGGGATATCTAAAAAATAAAATTAAGGGGTGAGAGAGGAATATATTGGGAGGGGAAAGGGAAAGATAGAGTATGGTAAATTATCTCTCACATAAAAGAGGCAAGAAAAAACTTTTACAATGGAGGAGAAGAGGGGGGAGGTGAGAGGGAAAGAATGAACCTTACTATCATTGAATTTGGCTTATGGAGGGAATAATATGCACACCCAATTAAGTATGAAAATTTACCTTACCCTTCAGGAAAAAGGAGATAAGTGGGGGGAGGTGCTGATAGAAGTGAAGATAAATGGGAGGAGGGGGTAATTAAAAGTAAACACTTTTGAAAAGGGACAGGATCAAAAGAGAATAGAATTAATGGGGAGTGGGATAAGATGGAGGGAAATGTAGTTAGTCTTTCACAATATGACAATTATGGAAGTTTTGTGCATGACTACATATGTATAACCTATATTGAGTTGCTTACCTTCTCAGTGGGGGTAGGTGGAGAGGAAGGAAGGGACAGAAGTTGGAACTTGAAGTTTTAAAGACAAATGGTAACAATTATTTTCATATACAACTAGGAAATAAGATATTCAGGCAATGGGGTATAGAAATCTATCTTGTCCTACAAGAAAATAGAAGGGTAGTAGATAAGGGAAGGGTTGGGAGTGATAGAAGGGAGGACAGATTGGGGGAAGGGGTAATCAGAATGCATGCTGCCTTGGGGTGTGGGGAGAGGAGAGATGGGGGAAAATCTGGAAATTGGAATCCTGTGGAAGTGAATGCTGAACACAAAAAAATAAAGAAACAAACAAATAGATGAGTGAATGAATGGGAAAAAAGCTCAAAAAAAGAAACAATGAATGGGCAGATTTCAGAAAATCCTAGAAAGACTTGTATAAACTGAAGCTGAGTGAGATGAACAGAACCAAGAGAACACTGTTCACAGAAACAGTCACAGTGTGCAATGGCTGGTTTTGATAGATTTAGCCCTTCTTAGCAATGCAGAGATTCATGATAGTAAATCCATTCACATCCAGAGAAAGAACTATGGAATCATAATGCAGAGGGAAGCAGAGTATTTTCTTTTTTTTATTTTGTTTTGTTTTCTTTCTTTCTCATGTTTTCTCCCATTTATTATAATTCTTCTATGCAACATGACTATTGTGAAAATGTGTTTAATAAGAATGTATGTGTAGAGTCATATCAGATTGCATGGGACAGAAAACTTAAAACTTGTAGAAGTGAATATTGAAAAATAAAAATAAATTAATAATTTTTAAATGATTATCCAATGAAGGAAACCATTAACAAGTGACTGGAGAGGCAAGAGATAAGTGTCACACATATACACGAAGGAGAGGATATTCAGGAGGAGGGAATGAGAGACAAAGTGAAATTCCATAGATGTCAAAAGCCTGAGAACTGATATCATTAGATTCACCAATTAAGAGATCACTGGCAAACTTGTAGAAAGAAGTTTTGACTGATTGGTAAGGTTGGAAACCAGAATGAAATAGTTTCAGAGGTGAGGAGAATGGCACTTGGAAGAAAGGAAAATAAGTAACTTACTCTATGATTTTCACTTGGAAAGGGAAGAAAAATATAAGATGATAGTATGATTTGGCCAACTGAAGGGTTTTAAAGTATGGAGTGGACCTGAGAAGATTTTTTTAATAAGAGTATGATCAGTAAAATAGTGAGAGTGTAAAGATTATGGAAGCAATGGAGATGATTAAAAGGGAAAGCTGTTGGATGGAAAGGTATCAAAAGTACCATAATAGGGTTTGACTTTGGTCAAGGAAAAAGACAGACTCCTTATCAAAGACCAGAAGATAAGACAAGAAAATTATAAAAAGAAGTGAAGGACTTTTGAGGTATAAAATAGGAAAGAAGAGGGACTTCATAATGAATGGTTCTACCGATTAGCTACAATATGATCTAAAATCCTCTGTTCAGATGAAGGTGGAATAGGAGACTGGAGGAAAGAAAAGGAATTTAGTTACAGCTGTGTTTAGTATTGTGATAAAGAATTAAAGGATTGCTTGGTAATAGTAAGGGTCCAGTTAAAAATTTGTACGGGATCCAGTTCACCACTAATTTATTTAACTTCTTCTAGTTCCATTCAGCAGCATAGACACAGGAACAGAGAAAAGATAGTTCAGAATAACTGAGAGTTGAGTTTTATTAAAACGTTAAAGACAAATGATGAGGAGGAAGGAAATCTGAAAATTGAAGACAACATAGAGCTGGATTTTTAAACTACATTCTCAAGATTATAAAGGAAAGTGAGGAAAGATTGTGATGGTTTGGAAGAAGTTAGTGTTGTGTGACCGGATGAACAGTAAGGAGTGGTTTTAGGAAGGCTGATTTCACTTGGAGAGAGGGAAGTACAAGAAATTATGGTCAATGAAATTTCAGAGAACAAGGAATTATGACAAGAATGCTTTTAAAATGGTACTTATATCTGGGTTTAAATCAATTTAAATAATGATAGATCGCCTAAACGAGGGATTGGCTTGTATTATACACCTTGCAAGAAGACAAAGAACTTTCTCTCATCCTTGTACTTAATAGAGAAGGGCCAAGTACATCAAGAGTATATTTAACTATTAAAATACATTTTTTTAAAAAGTCATATAGAGTAGATGGAAAATAATCTTAGAGGAGAAATCTCTAGCAGCAATGAGGATAAGAGAAAACCATCAACATAAGGTAACATTTGACCTGGGTCTTGAAGGAAGCCAAGAATTGTAAGATGTGAAAGTGAAAAGGATGAGATTCCAGTTAGTTATATAGGTAGGAAAGGAAGCAGAAATTAAGAACAGCAAGTAGACAGGTGTAGCTGATTCAAAGAGTATGAGTATCTGTGTGTGTGTGTGTGTGTGTGTGTGTGTGTGTGTGTCTTGTGAGGTAGCTGGATGTGGGATGGATATTTATAGGAAAATGGAAAGGGTGAAAGAGACCATGTTGTAAAGGGCTTTAAATACCAAACACAGGACTTCACCTTTGGTCACAGGGGTGGTAGAAAGTTGATTTAGTAGAAGACTAACAAGGTCATATATAATCTTTAGAAAAATCTATTCACTTGAGTGGAAGTTGTACTAGGAAAGGGAGATATGCCCTATGTGCATTCTTCAGGCAAAAAGTGATGAATGTCTGAAGGAAGGAGGTAGTACAGGGAAGGGAATGTCTCAACTCTGGATATATGGGACAACTGAGAAAGAAGAAAAGAGGGTGCCACTAACGTTTTGAGCCTCAGTGAGTGGGAGATGACAGAACCTCAATAGAAATAAGAAAGTCAGGAAAGGCAAGTTTGGCTGGGTGAGAGGAAGGAAAGATTAATTTTAGCCATATTGAGTTTGAGATGCATATGGAACATCTCAGTCAACGTGTCCATAAGCAGTTGGAGATGTGGGAATAGAGCCCAGAAAGGGACTAGAGCTAGTTATATAGATCTGAAAGGCATTTGCATAGAGATTATAATTTAAACTATCTATGGTGGGGAGGTGATGAACTTACAAAGTAAAAAAAAATAGAGTATAAAAAGAAGAGACTCAGGATAAAGTCTCGGGGGACACCCATAGTTGACAGAGCTGATGTGGATAAAGATCTAGGAAAAGAGAGTAATAAAGAACAGTCAAAAAGATATAAATAGAGCTAAAAGAGATCAGTATTATGAAAATGCTGAGGGGAAGACACACTCTAGGAGGAGAAGGTAATCAAGAATGTCAACTGCCTCCGAGTACTGGAGAAGGATAATGATCGAAGGAAAAAGAAAACATTAGATTTGTTAAACTGAGATAATTAGTGTCTTTGGAGAGGGCAGTTTCAGCTGAATAAGTCTGGAAGCCATACTTCAGAGAGAGAAGAAATTGAGATTGAATGGTTTTCTCAAGAAGTTTAGCTAAGAAGGAGAGAAGAGATATGACAATTGCTATCAGTGATGGTTGGGTCAAGTGAGGGTTTTTAAAGATGGGAGAGAAATGGCTGTGTTTATAGGTAACAAAAGAGCTAGTAGAGAGGGAGAGTGGAGATTAGGGAGAGAATGGGGATGATAGTGGAGGCAGTTTATGGGAAGAGATTTGAGAGAATAGGATAAAGCATTAAAGAGTTGACAGTATCAAGAAGGATTTTGTCATTGGAGACTGGCATGAAAGAGGAAATGGTGGGGGATGTCATCAGAATGGAAGGAGGAATGGTTCATTGGCCTCAATTTTTTGGTGAAGTCAGAGGTCCTCAACTGAGAATGTATGGGGTGAGAATGCTTTTGGATACTTGGGAAGAGATGAGATTTGTTAACCCCTGCAGTGGAAAATAGGACATAGAATCAATTAGGGAGGACTGGAAAGATTTCTTTTCTTTGGTGAGGGTCTAGATATTAATAATAACTGATAGTAATAGTAATAATGATACACTTATACAACACTTTAAAATTTTCAAATCACTCAGTAGGTTATTTCATTTGATCAGTACAACAACCTTGTGAGGCTGGTGTTATAATTTTCCTTGTTTTAAAGATGAGGAAGGTGAGACAGACAATTTAAGAGACTTGCCAAGAGTCACATGAATGTCTAAGGCAAGATTTGAACTTGAAACTTCTGTCCCCAGTGCTGTACTCTGTACTCACTGTACCACTGAACTGCCTTATAAGATAATAAATAGATAACTTACTTGTACTGAACTCGGCCAGCATGTTTTTGTCACATTCATCTTTAATCAGTTGTACCAAAATAGACAAGAAGGAGGCAGCTAGGACATGCAATGGATAGAACACTGTTCTAGAGTCAGGAAAATCTGAGTTCAAATCCACCTTCAGACATTTACTAGCTGTATGACTTTGGGCAAGTCACTTAACCCTATTTTCCTCAGTTTCCTCACCTTTAAAACAAACTAGAGAAGGAAATGACAAACCAACCACTTCGGTATCTTTGCCAAGAAAACCCTAAATGGGATCACAAGGAGTCAGACGTGACTGAGAAACTGAATAGCAACGACAAAGCAGAGAAATGGTGGTAATCCAGAGTTGGAGTCTGGCAAGTGGAGAGTCTCACAGAAGCATTTAAAAAGAAATGCACAGAAGAGTATCAAAAGAAGTTCAGAGGGAGACCTAGATAAACAGGCCAGCTTTGAAATTAACATGCTGAATTTATTATGTTGTTTTAAAAATACAAGCTCTTGTGTATGTGGTAGAAATTTGAGGTTTCAGATCTAATCCTCTTTTTTGTGCTCTTGTTAAATGAACTGTTTTTGCTTCTTGGGGTTTTTCAGATTCAGGGTAACATATAAAAAAGACAAAAAAAATTAAAAAAAAACCTTGACATTAACATGGCTTGGACTGAATCCCTGAAAGGCTTTACTCAGATACCTGACCTGGCTTCCCACCCATAAAAAATTAAAAGTACTCATTCTATTCTCAAATATCACACAACTCTTTGCTTGACTCTCCTTTGGCCTTCCCACACTCCACCTTATTTATATGAGCAACAATCAGTACCATTCCTCCATACCCTGATATGTTGAATCATCATTAGATTATAAACTCCATGGGGGCAAGATTTAAACCATTTTTCCTCCTTCAATCTCCACTGCTTTGCACACTGGAATCATTTAATAAATGTGGACTTGAGATGAAGTCATGCACGTATATATCTATGGAATACATACATTTTCCCATCTCTCCAATAGAGAGAAGAGGAGGAGAAGGAACTATCATCCCTTTGTTGTGCAAGAAAGGGATGGGAGGGTTAAATTATTTGTTCATTAGACCTTGATGAATCATTACAAGCCAACTACAGCAAGACATGGGTAATAAGCCAAGTGTTGATCCCTTTAAAAAAGCAACCTCCTCATTGACCTGGTAAGACAAGTAATTATTAATAACTAATGATTTGGAGAGATCTAGAGTTACCCTCTTTTTCCAAAATCCTGATTTTTAAAAGTTCAGTCTTTTGAAGGACATTCTGATGATGACATTGGACTATAACTTTCTTGTTCAGATTCCACCCATGTGAAGAAGTCACTGTACTCTATTCAGGTTTGGGTGGGGATAGATTCTTTGAATAGATTGCCCAAGGCTGGGAGTAACTTGGAAGTAAATGAAATAATCAAAATTCAGGTCCAGCCCCTCATTATAATATTCATTCTATCATTAATTTTTAACCAGTAAGAGTTTATTGGCACCCTTGGGGACACCCTGTTTCCAAAAGGCATGTAAACTATGAGCCAATGTCATGACTGTCTTTGGTCTAGGAGAGAGACAACCAAATGACCATCCTTTTCTTAAAATGGTGGCATTATTAATAAAGTGATTAAATTACCCGGAAATTATGTTTATCAAACACCACACTGGAAAACTGTGATATAAACAGGCAACTGTGGTACAGTGGAAAGACCCAAAGCACCAGCTTTGGAGTCAGAAGTTCTGGGTTCAAATCCTTATTATTTTGTATGTTACATTGCTTTCCTGACATCAGTTTCTTTCCCTGTAAAATGAAGAAATGTGACCAGAGGGGCCTTGAGGCCCCTTGTGGCTCCAGAACTATGACCTATATTTCAAAATAAGTGTCTCAGATGCCTCCGTTCAGTTCTAGCTGATCTCATAGCAGATTGTCCTTGAAGTATGCAGTTTTTCTATTCTCTACCATTTGAAGGCTGGACTGAGAAGAATAACCTTCTTATAATCATTGGGTACAACCGAAAAATGCAGCTCACCCTCTAAATGTTAGCCTCCCCCCATTAACATTGTTACTAGACTTTGGGGAGACTAACTACATCCAAAAAAAAATACTCATTAGCTTTTAACGATCACAACAGACAGATAGCGTATCTTTAAATTGCTTTCAGAGCCTAGTTTCTATTTTTATAATCAATTTTCTAACTAAACAACATTCATCATTATGAAAACAAATCATGTAAGTCATACACATATTTCTGTCTTCTTATGACAGACATTGATTTAAAAAAGGAGAGAGAAGTTTCAACCTTCAGTAAACATCTGGTCCCCTTAGATAAGGAAATCACTGTGCATGGCCTGGCTTCTCCTATTGGGGGAGAAAAAGGGGGAGAAGGAAAAGAGAAAGAGATTTACAGTAAGAGACAACAACAAAAACCTGAACTGCCTAGGAGAGACAACACAATTTATAATCTTTCTCAGGGATGTTGCTCAATTATCACATGTTTTGGGGTCGTCTTTATGCTTCAGGTTATATTTCCTTTCAAATGAGGATGGTAGGTTGCTGGGAAAATCAATCATCCAGGGAAAAATCAATCATTCAGAGGAAAATCAGATGCTGGTGTGAAAGGGTTAAGGGAGAACAGCTGACTGATAAATTTCTGCCATAATGAAGACTTCCGATGTGACAGGCCCTACTTCCATTAGTCTACTGTCATAGAAAGGGTAGGTTAAAGTTTAGAAAAATCATAAGTGAACATGAAAATGCCTGGATTATTTCAAATGTGGTTCCAGAGGACTGGAAGGTAGTCAGAGCCCATAGGATTATGGTTTTCACCATCGAAATCTATTCTAATCATTTTTAACAACACGTATCGGTTTACGTTTTTTAGTGGTTGCCATCCAATTGTTTCAGTCCCTGTGATGCTTGGTGACCCCATTTGGGATGTCCTTGGCAAAGATACTAGTTTGGTTTGCCATTTCCATTTGCCATTGGCAATTTCCAAAGGAGATTTCCCTCTCTAGATCATTTTTTACAGATGAGAAAATAGAGGCAAACAGGGTTAAGAGACTTGCCCAAGGTTACAAAGCAAGCAAATGTCCAAGGCCATATGTGAACTCAGGAAGATGAGTCTTTGTGATTCTGGTCCTGGGGTTCTATGCACTATGGTGCCACCTAGCTGTTTTTTTTTCATTACAATTATTCCCAATCAGAGAACTAGCTCCTCTCTTGTGACAAAGGAAAATAAAAACATTTGGGGACAGACACTTTTTCTGATAATGTATACATTATTCTGCCCAAGTAGGTCCTCACTTCACTGCTATGAAGGGTAGCGGAAGTTTAATTATTCAGTGATCTTTCTGATCTGAATTGTACCTGACAGAAGAAAACCATTCCCTTAAAGAAACCAAGAACTGGCATGATCTGCCAAAAAGGGGCGCTATATAACAAAACGAAATTATATGTGGCCTGGGTATTTTCTTCCTTTTGGTGGCCAGGAATGCTGTCCTGCTGAGAAATCGGATTTAAATTCTGGGTCAGATTTTTTTCTCCTTCAATAAAGCTCCCAGCTAGAGTCTTTGTAATGCCCACATTAGACAAACAAACAAGATGTCCCCTCCCTTCCCCTGATTTCCTTTATCATCTTCCCTATGTGAAGAGTGAAGGCATTGACTTTAATCCATCAATACACAAGCATTTATTAAGAACTTACTGTATATGCACTCAGGTCCTCCTGACTCCTGCACTGCTGCTCTATCTACTGCACCACCTACTCACTAGCTGTGTGACCCTGGGCAAGTCACTTAACCCCAGTTGCCTCATCCTGGGTCATCTCCAGTCATCCTGATGAATATCTGGTCACTGGATTCAGATGACTCTGGAGGAGAAGTGAGGCTGGTGACCTGCACAGCCCTCCCTCACTCAAAACAAAGTCTTTTATGCAAGTCAAGTCATCATTTCTCTGATGGCATGATCTTCTTCGGCAACGAAGGATGGATGAACACACACACCATATGCCTGCCTTCAGGGAGCTTATATTCTAAAGATTAATTAAATGCTATTTCATTTCAAGTCGCTAGTTCTGCTGTAATAAGTGCCAATGCCTACTTCTAAACTCATTTAGTAGAAGACTTTTGAAGTATTTTATTTCCTTTTACTCTGAGAAGAGATGATTTGAGTCAAGAAAGATGTTTTGTTTTGTTTAGCTTCAAACCATTAGTTTTTGTCAGTATGGGACTTGTTTTTTAGGTAGTCAAGTTCTCTCCAGACTGATCTTGGTTCCTCCTGATGAGTCCAGTGTGGAGTACAGTCTCTGACTGGAGAGAAAAGGGGGTCAGTATGTTGAAGTTTGGGTGTTGGGGACCCCAAAATACCAATATGCCAGGTCCTGCTCGAATGAATTGGACACAAGTCTTCTTAAAGTCAAAGAAAAACAAAGTTTATTAAAGATTTGCCTTACTGGGTTGATTCTTAAGCAGCCTAAGCATTTGTAACACTTGTATTCACAAGTGGGCCAGATAGAGTCCCAGCTAGACAGAGTCTGAGCTGGATTGCATCTGAGCACCTTCACAGAGGCAAGATGGAACTGAAATACAGATAAAGACTGAAGGAAGCATCCAGGAATCCCCAGGTAGTCTGGGGTCCCAGGGATGGTCTCCATAGATCAAACCCAGGGAGGATCCTGATCTGTGTGGCTGGTAATAGGATCCAAGGCAGGAATATCAAAAGAATATTAAATAGAAGATAGGGAGTATCTGGCCTGGGAGAAATGGAAGGGGAATCCAAGGAGCCCTCCTCCTCCCCCCAAGGCCAGACTTTCCAGGGCCTTTCAGATAAAAGTGACAAAAGCCCTCCTGATCCAAGGGAAAAAGGTCTTGACTTGGGCTTGTACCCTGTCAAAGGGGTCAGAAAAGGGTATGGAAAAGAGTCTTTTCTGTTTCTTTGCTTGGTTATAGGTTACTGAGTGGCAATCTTGTAAGCCTGAGGGCTCCTGTCTCCTCAGGTGCTGCTGGCTACATTACAGGAAAAGTAGGGCATGTCATGTGGGAATTCTTGGAGAAAGCCCACCTACCCTCAGAGAAAGTTATCACTAATTATGACTATTCTTTAAAATTCTGACTATCTCCCTAATAATTTCATCATCAATCATAAGCATCCATTAAGTTCCAATTATGTGCAGCCGGGAGAATCTGTAAGTGGTGCAGTGGATAGAGCACTGGCCTTGGAATCAGGAAGACTTAAGTTCAAATGTGACCTCAGACACTAGCTCACTGTATGACTCTGGGCAAGTCACTTCACCCTGCTTACTTCCATTTCCTCATGTATAAAATGAGTTGGAGAAGGAAATGGTATCTTTGCCAAGAAAACCCCAAATGGAGTCACAAAAAATCAGATCTGATTAAACGACTGCCAGGGGCTGCAAAGACCCAAGAGAAAGTGTTGCTGCCCTCAAGAAGCTCAACTCTTATTATATTTAGCTGAGAGTATTTTTCTGCTGTGAGAACCAGTTTACTCACTTTCCTTTTCCACTTTTGAATTAATGATCTGTTTTTCAAAGCGGAAAAGAGCTTAGAGTATCTGGTGTGGTTGAATGTGGATCCATCAGTCACAAGTGGGTTGGACTCAATAACCTCTCAATTCCCTTCAGCTCTTACTCAGATTCTAGGAATTTGTGAAAGAATAGAAGAAATGTCTTGGATTTACAAAGGTTGGTTTGGCCCTTTGGAGGTCTTGATCGATATTCTACCTATTGCTTCTAAGGCCCCCCTGACATGCTAATGTTGTCAGATTTCTCGGATTTCTTTTGCAGGTCCAAGAATCTGGGACTCTCTGTGTGCTTTATCATTGTTCTTTCAGAGACTGAGTCAGCCTCATTCCACAATGTCAGAAGGTTACTTTTGGAAAGCGCAATTGTTTCAGTGTTTTGAGCTTTTTCAAAAAAAACCTCTCCAAATCCAAACTACTTTGTATTGGTTTTATCTAACGGTTCTACAGGGGATACAACAAAGGAAGGATCAAATGAGATTCAGAGGAAAAGAAGCTTCTTGGTGAAAAAGAAAGTATAAAGCATAAAAAAGTTATAAGGACTTATCTCAACTCTTCAGCTACTTTTCTCAAAAGTTCTGAAGACCCCAATATGAAATTTCAAGAGTAATGTAGCCTCATACCTTATATGTATGTACATATATATATACATACATACACATAGGTTATATGTATATAACCTATATATGTGTGTGTGTGTGTGCATGTGTGTATGTATATATGGTTACATAGTTAGATGAAACCAAGTCAGGGACCCAATGGGGGCTTCTTCCAGATCTGAGATCAACAAGTATGGCTTAGCCTATTCTGAATACCACAGTCCAGAGACAATATCTAGAAATAAACTAGAAAGTACAGTTATAGTTTTGCCTAAAAGAGCAAGTGGATAAATGTATACATACACATGCAAAACCACAGAAGAATTGGAATGCCATTTCCCATCCTATATTTGGATACTTCAGTGATTATGGCCTCACTAATATCCTACCAGCCTCAGGATATGAAGTATCATGGCATCCATGCACATACCTTATTGCATTCATTCCCTGTTCTCCTATACAGCTCTTTTCTCCATCCACACTTAAACCCTCCCTAGATCTTTTACCCAATGTATTGCAGACATTCCTCTAGGTCTCTTAATATTTTAGTTATCAGCATAGCCCTTAGGTTGTCTATCTATTATTTGCTGGTTAACAACTTTGCACATCTCCACCTCATTTAAATTCATTTCATGTGAAATTCAAGATACCACCCTTATGATGTCATTGGTGTTCTTTGCGAATGAAGGCCCCACAAACATCACCAATACCACCGTGACCACCACCACCAACAACACTTCCTAGGATCAAAGGTTTGGAAGGGACCATCGAAGTCATCTAGTTCAATTTGCTGATTTTATAGGAGGAGGAAGTTCCTTGAACTTGGCACTCCATCTTCTGGACCTCTGGAGGGTCCATCCTTTATACCTGGAAGACACATCTCCTTATGTTTCTGAACTCTGAGCTTTCTTTAAGGATCAACAAAGAGGTTACCTCTTGTGAAGCCTTTCTTGATAACCCTTCCCCCTATTCTGCCCAAATATTCTTCTCATCTCACTATACAATTTATTTATATTTGATTTGCTTATATATTTATACATTTAACTAACATAATCTGTAAGCTCTTTTTATAGTCAGGATGTTGTGGAGGCTTTCATTTTGTAGCTGGTGCCTCATACTAAGGAGCACTTAATAAATACTTGTCAGATTGAACCAACTCACTTCCTTTTCTGGTTAGGTATTTTCAGGACGGTGTCTTTCCTGCCAAGTCTTATACAGAAATCATCACTGGTAACATGTGGCAATATCCTTCTATCCAATGGAGAGAGATAGGTGGAGTCATACCTATAGGTTTTAGCAAGAGTATTCAGCATTCTATGATGCACATCTTTGTGGCACAGTCGATAGAGTACCAGGTCTGGAGTCAGGAAGACCTGAATTCAAATCCAGCCTCAGACACTTACCAGCTATGTCACCCTGGGCAGGTCACTTAACCCTGTTGACCTTAGTTCCACATCTATAAATTGATCCAGAGAAAGAAACAACAAACCACTCCAGTATCTTTGCCAAGAAAACCCCAAAGGAGGACACAAAGAATTGAACCTGACTGAAAACAACTGCATAACAATAATATTGTGAGAATATCAGAGAAAGAAAGCTGGGGGAGACTTCAAAGTTCAACTAGTCCTAAGATAATGCATGTAGAGATGGAAGAAAACTTGAAGATCAGTGATATCCTAAGTCCCTCATTTTTACAGACAAACAAACTGAGGGTGAGAGAGGTGAAGGGACTTGCCCAAAGTCATATGGGGAAGCATCAAGATTTGAACTGAGGTCTTTGGATGCCAAATTCTGTCTCGTTCTGCCTCTCCATGTGGGCTAGCCACAGATTAACCTCACCAATACCCCATATGGAAAGAAACATGTCCTATAGTTAATTTCATATCATGCAATACTATATGAGCAAAGGTATTTAAAAAATAGTCAACATCACCACATAATTCAATTGCATGTCCTCCCCAAGCCAGAGAACCAATACTGACTGGCTCAGGAAGGAGATGTTAACATAGTCATCCTATTTTTAACCATGAAGATTTTAGGGGACTCTGACCTCTGAAGCTCTAACTTCTGAAACTTATTGAACATCAGTTTAGAAACAACACATCTATTAGTATAAACTGTAAATGAAGAGCAGTACTGATTCCTATCCTATCTAATAAAGCCTTTACATATAGTACATAGCAGCAGAGATTCCTTTTGGGGGGGTAGATCAGACTTGATGCTGAAGCTCTTTAATATCTAAAATTCTGTAAGTTTTTAGGAAATACATGTGTATCTATCTATATATATGTATACATACATATATATGTTTGCATGTATATATAGTGTATATTTATGTGTATATATATACACATGTGTATATATGTATGCATGTGTGTAGCTATCTGTGTATATATGTATATACACACACATATATACACATATGAAACATCATACATGGCTTTTTTGTTGTTCTAGACCTGTGATGTTATCAGTTTTTGGAAATTTTGGTATGGAAATTATCTCTAGTAATACAGATTATCAAATAATCTACAGCTCTCTGTCTCTGTTTATTTGTGTCTCTGACTCTGTCTCTCTCATCTGGGAATTCCTAGGACCAATGAAATTCAGAGTTTAGTTCTTATTCCCAGTGTCTAGAACAGTGCCTAGTACAAAGCACTGTTTCAATGTGTGTGATTTTTAAAAAAATTAACTGAGTATACCTATAAATGGTATAAGAACTTTGATTCTTAGCTCCCTTCTGTCCATTTTTTTCCCTACACTATCATCACTACAGATGATCATGGAGCCACACAAATCTAAGAGTCATTTTATGTTTTTCTTTGTTTTATAAAAGGCCACAGACAAGTAATTAGCACAATTACGAATCTCTCTGTACTAAATTAGGCTGGTCTTCAGAATATGACTACCAGTCAGTCACCTGTTACTGAAAACATTTCCAAAGTCTTCCCAAGTAGATTAAAACCCACAAGAGTTTGTGTTCCACTGACAAAGCCTTTGAGAAGCCAAGGTCACTATTTTTCCATAATGCAGTACTAGCATAGAGATTTTGTAGAGGAAGCACAAAAGCACAGAATTTGAGAGTTGGAAGGGATCTTGGCAACCATCTAATGCAATCCATACATAAGAAATCCCTCCGAAAAGGGTCATCCAGCCTCTACTTGGAGACCTCCAGGGAGGTGGAACCCATTTCTTATCTACATAGCTTTTCTGAACAGCTCTAATTGTTAGGAAGCAGTTGTTACTTCCTGCCATCAACAATAAACATGCTTCTTCATAACTCTGATCCACTTCTCCTGATTTCTGCCCTTGGGAACTAAACCCTATAAGTCCTTCCTTCTTACAGCTACAGCTATCATGTCCCCCTTGAACCTTCTCTTCTCATTGTGTAGTCTACAGAATCAAGATGAGTGAGATCCCAAAGAGTTAAGATCACATTAGCTTTCTCCTCTAAAAGAAGGACTGAAAATGCATGACTTTTTTCCAACCCCAGACTATAAAGCTAATAATCCTATTACTTGTGTCATTTAATTTCATGTTATTGGAAGCAGTCAAATGTTCTAGCCTGTCGTCCATATCCCTTTGGATCCAGCCTCTATCATGTACTGGACTAGCTTACCTCCCAGTTTTATGGCATCTACAAATGTGATGAGTATATCATTCTCCATCTGTCTTTAATCAAGATACTGATAAAAAAAAATCAACATTGTAAGTCAAGTACAGATCTCTGGAACACCCCTCCAAAACCTCATTCTTGCCACTTTAGCCCCAAACAACTGATGACTCCTCTGAGTGTCACCAGCTAACCACCTCTGAATCCATATGATTGTGTGATGTCTGATCTATATTTCTGCATATTCTTCACAAGAATAGTAGACAAGTTGAGTTAACAGGCATTTATTAAACTGCCCATGATGGACCAGGTATAGTGCTAGGTGCTGGGCATACAAAATAAGGCAAAAAAAAGTCCTGCTCTCAAGTCTAAAGCTCACAATCTAAAATGGAAGACAACAAGCTAAGAACTATGTGCAAATAATACATATTCATATTGTTATAATATATTATAACAATATATACTAATATTTTGTTATAATATATATGAATATATCATATACTATATTATATCAAAGCTAATTATATTATAAATATAATATATAATGAACATATTTATATATAATTTTATTTAGAAATAAATATAGAATTAATTTCATAACTAATATCCATGTAATATTTATATAATCAATTCTTATATATTTTAGATACAATTATATTTCTATATTGTCTTATATTTAATAAAATGAGTATGTGTTATGACTATTATATTTTATATTATTATATATTATACTGTTATATATTACAATATATACATATTATAGTGTTATAATATAGACACATATTACAATGTCATAATATACATATATAATGTTATAATATGTACATATATTATAATGTCATAATATGTACATATATTGCAATGTTATAATACACATATATTATAATGTTATAATATAATACAATATTATAATATACACACATAGTAGAACTATATTGTTCATATGACCACATATGTGCATATATACATATATATGTGTATACATATATGCACACCTACATCTATATGTCACACGCACATATCTATCACACTGTTGAAATTAGAAGGAAAGCACCAGGATTCAGAACTGCAGAAGGCTTCTTGTAGAAGGTAGGACTTTAAGCTGAGGCTTGAAGGAAACTAGGGAAACCAGGAGAATGAGATTAGGAGGGGGAGCATTTTAACCATGGGAGTCAGCCAGGGAAAATGCGCAGAGGTGGGAGATGGTGCCATATATGAGAAAAAGTGAACAGGGTAGTGTCAGTGGATCTCAGAAGACATGGAGGAGGCTAAGGCTGAAAAGGTCAGACGAGGCCAGATTATAAAGAGCTTTAAAAGCCAAAGAGGAATTTATATTTGACCACGGAGGTAATAGGGAGTCACTAGAGTTGAGTAAGAGATATTGGATCAAAAGTTTGGCTAAAATCTAGGTAAACTCTACCCTCAGCTTTTGTCCATTGAGTGAAATCCTATCCAGAAAGAGAATGAGGCTAGTCTGGTATGATGTGTTCTTGGAGAAGTCCATCTTGGTTCTTTTCGGTCATGGCTTCCTTTCTAGATGTTCATCAACCATTGTCTTCAAGAGCTACTCTAGAGTTTTACCCAAGAATCAAACTCAAACTCACTCTCCTAGAATATGCAAAGTCTATTCTCTTTCCTTTTCTGAAAATGCTGCTACCCTTCTCTGGTTCTTCAGTACATTTCCCATTTTCTGGAGTCTTTCTTTTTAATATATTTTCTATTGTTAAATTTTGTTTTTACATCATAAAAATTTTTCCTTCCCTAAGAGGCATTCCATATAACATTTTTTTTTTGGTACAGAAAAAGAAAAAAGTCAGTAAATTGATCAAATATACTGAAAAAGTCTGAAAATAAGATGTTCCATACCTGTAGTCCTTCCACCTCCACAAAAGAACCTTCACAATCTTTGGATTCACAGCTATCATGGCTCAGCAATCACAGCTCTAGTTCTTTCAGATCAGAGGAGAAAGTTCATGTGAGTCTGGGCACTGGAATTCCTCAAAGGCAGCTGGTGCTGGTTTCTTATCTCTTTACTTTTCATGGGTATCATCTCCCTGTCAGTCACTGTTATTCTATCATTTCCCCCTTAAAAGTCACCATCCTTTGCAGAGAAGACAGAAACAAAAAAATCAAGCACCTCAGCCTTCTCTCTTCTCAGCTATCCCAATTCTATCCACCCCAAGACAAGGTCCTACCCCTCCTTTGACACTTTTTTCAGCAAATATGGCTTTTAAAAAAAGAAGAAAAAAATTGATGTCCTTACTTTCTCCATCTTAAGCTGGGAATTCATTTTAATACTACTTTTATGCAACTGAAGAATTTTTCTATTTGAGAACTATATGGGGCAGCTAGGTGACACAGTAGATGGAGTGGTGGATTTGGAATCAGAAAAACTTGAGTTCAAACACTGTCTCAGACTCATCCCAGATTTATGAACCTGGGCAAGTCACTTAATATCTCTTTGCCTTAGTTTCCTCATCTTTAAAATGAGGATACTAATAGCACCTACCTCCCAAGGTGGTTGTGAGGATAAAATAAGAAAATGTTTGTAAAATACTTGCAAATAACTAGATGTAACAGAAAGGTTAGTGATCAGTCACTTACTCCTGTTTGGCTCAGTTTCTTCATCTGTAAAATGAGGATAGCATGACAATCCACACAACAGTAAAATGAGATGATATTTATAAAGTGCTTGAAGGTGCTATATAATGTCAACTACTAGTCATTTAACTCTGTCTCAGTTTCCTCATGTATAAAATGAACTGGAGAAGAAAATGGCAAACCATTCCAACATCTTTGCCAAGAAAACACCAAATGGGGTCATGACTAATTGAACATGAATGAAAATAACTGAACAGCAGCAAAAGAAATACTTATCATATGTATACCATATTTTTAAAAAATTCAAACAGTGTTAAGCCATCCATCCCCAAAAGATAAAGTGAGTAGTCAGTACCTCAAACCTTTTCCTATCTATAATAATAAGAAAACTAAAGAAAATCATCCCTTCTAATCCAATACAAAGGGCACTGGAGTTAGTTCTAGGAACTGGGTTCAAATCACAAATTTGTACTTAGGACCTGTATGACCTCAGGTAATTTGTTCCCCATCTCTAAGATGTGAGAGTTGGAAGAGATGACCTCTAAATATTTTTTTCAGTTCTAAAACTAGAAATTCCCATACCATTTAGTCTTCTGAGGGCCTAGAATACTAAGTGTGAGCTCCCTTTCCACCTCATCTCTACTCTATAATTTTCTAACTTAGTGATAGGATTGCCTTCAGCCTCTCTGAACCATATTTTCCTCATCAGTAAAATAAGGCTAAAAATACTTGCAGGTCACTTAACTAAACTTTAAGTCACTCTTCTTACTTCACAAAATGCAAACAAAAAAAATGGAGAGTTAATTAACTTCCCTGAACCTTAATACCTTCCTACAGGAAATAGGGGTAATCATATTTGTGATTGACTTATTATACATTCAAGCTTCCACTTTCTCATCTGTAGAATGGAGATTCTAATGCTTGCTCTGAGTAAGGTTTCAAGACACTTCTGCTTGCAGCTCCAAAGTACTTATGGGAGACACAGTATTCTGTAACCATAAAGTGTTCTGTGTTGTACCAAGACTGCAACCAGAGCAAGATTCCAATGCCTGGGACTACATGAACTTCCAGCATGCTCATTCCAATGGTGCCAAAAGCTTTCTTTGATGCCATTTTACAGGAAGCAAGAGAAATCATCAGGAATCTATTTCAATTTTCATCTAATTTGAAAACTCAGGCTATTTCTCGACTTCCATAGCGAAGTTTTGCTATGAACATGATATGTCATCTTAGAACAACAACCAAAAGTGCATGCATGCAATTATTCCAGGGAGAAAAGATAACAACTTTTTTTTTTCAATAAAAGTAAACCTTTGCCTGAGAATGGAAAGAAGCAAGAAAAAAAATCAAATAGAATATTTGTCACAAGACTGATGAAAAGGTTTTTCTTTTGTTTTTTTTGGGGGGGGGGGTTGGGTTTTTTTTTTTTTTTTTGCTTCTCACACTAGGCTGATAATGAAATTTTTCTTTTTGCTTGGTATCAGAAAAGGGCAAATCATTATGGATGTCTGCTCTAGCTAATAGTCTAAAACAAGAGGATTTGAAAAGAGAGTGTTTTACAGCCCAGTGACTCTTTGAATGTAGCCAAGATAATTTAAGGATTTAAATATTCTGCCCGGCTTCTGAAATAGAGGCTCTGACTCTTTGGTAATTAAAATAATGCAAACAGAAATAGCACTGTGTTGTGGTGAGAGAGAGAGAGAGAGAGAGAGAGAGAGAGAGAGAGAGAGAGAGAGAGAGAGAGAGAGAGAGAGAGAGTGTTTAAGATCTCATTTGCCATGATTGGGAGTAAATGAGTTGTTGCCTTGGGATCAGGATATTTGCTAGCATTCTATTTCTTCAAACTTTACTTAGGATCCTAGGACCATCGATCTATAGCTGAATGGGACCTAGAAACCATCTATCCTCCCTCATTTTCCACACAAAGAAACTGAAGTCTAGTGAGATTAAGTGATTTGCCCTTTATCTAGACAAGAAAACTGAGGTCTCACAAGATGAAGTGATTTGCCCATTGTAACTGAATATGGGGATAGATTTAGAGTTGGAAGAGAACTTAGAAGCCATCTGGTCTGACACTCCCATTTTATAGATGAAGCAATGGCGGTCTAAAGAAGTTAAATGACTTCATGAGAGCTGTCGGATGTCAGGATTAAAGATTTAGAGTTTCAAGGGACATCAGAGCTCATCTAATCCCACTTTCCCAATTTACAGATGAAGAAACTGAGGACAAGAGAGGTTAATTGATCATTAGGGAGGATCTGAATCCAGGGCCTTGGACACTAAACCTAATGCTTCTCTCCAACAGTTTATTAGTGTATTGACACACCTGTTGCCACAGTTAAGTTCCAACACCACCACCCCCCCCGCCACCACACCACCACCTCCACGTCACTGCTCCACTAAAGGATTTTATAATGAGTATCATCCCCAAGTCCTCCCATTCCCAAAGGAACTTCATAGTTTACCTGCAAAGTTTCAGGGAAATGAATAGTATTCTCACCTCAGGCAACCCCCTTAGAGAAACATGAAGTAATATATAAGAAATAGAACATGGAACTTTTTGTCAGGAAGACCTGGATCCAAATCTTGCGCTGAACACTGACTTGGCTGTGTGACTGTGGGCAAGTCACTCAGTTTCTTAGACTCATCTGTACAAAGTTGGACTAGAGGACTTCTGCTTAAAAGCAATGATCATGGCTTAAAGATGGGTTGTGATCAGCATACATGGAAGGAGTTTCAATACTGGGAGGTACCATGATGAGAGAACCATAAACTAATGTCTACTGGCCACATGAGACTCTGGGTAAGTCTCTCACCCTCCAGGGTTCTGATGGATGCTCTAAGATTATACCTGGCTGAAAAGTGCCAACATGCATGGATGGAAGAGGATTTTTCATCTGAGGGTTCCTTTTACTAATAAAGTTCCTATCCCTGTTCCTGTCATAATGGAACCAACAATATCATATAATATGACATAATACAATATAATGTTATAATACATATAATACAATATAATTATAATACATCATCATATAATACAATTTCTATTTTATACTATATTGTATTATATATACACAATGTATAATATATATAACACAATGCAATATATATATATATATAATATAGTATATAAGGTAACATAAGACAAGGGCAGCAAGGTGGAGCTTTGGATAGAGTGCCAGGTCTGAAGCCAGGAAGACTTGTTTTCCTGAGTTCAGGTTTGACCTCTGACACTTAATAGCTGTGTGACTCTGGGCAAGTCACTTCACTGTTTGCCTCAGTTTCCTCATCTGTAAAATGAACTGGAGAAGGAAATGGCCAACCACTCCAGTATCTTGGCCAAGGAAAACCCAAATGAGGTCATAAAGAGTTGGACATGATTGAAGAAGAATTGAACAACTGCAAAATTTAAGATAACATGTAACATGATGTGATGTGACATATATGATATGATTTCATTAATATAATCTATATAACAATATATGATATATAAGTCTCCTATATATTATCCCTATAATATATAACATAGGATATATATGTGTAGGGGTGTGTGTGTTCCTTTTATAATACTCCTATAGATTCACATTTCTAAAGTGTTGGAGACTGCTTCTTTTGGTAACAGTGGCCAGGTAAGGGATGATTCAAATCTCCTTAGGGAAAAGAACATGGCAAATGTTGAGCTTTTTTGCTGCAAAAATATCTTGGTTCCAGATTGCAAACAACCTATGTGAGAGGGGAAAAAAAGTCTAGTTCTTTAAAACAAAAATCTTGCAGAGGAGAAGTGTATTCCTAGCTATCTCGCTGAGGTCTTTTTTGACCTTGTGTGTTGGTTATGTGGAAACACTGCACCAAGGCAGAATGGAAGAGCATGGAGAGGAGATCAGGAAGTGAGGCCACACAATCCCTTGTGGAAATTTAATTAGGGCGTCTACCTTCTTGAAGTTTCTCAAAGGGCTCAAGGAAGCTACTTGAGCAACTAACAAAAAAAAAATGAGTTTGGGAAAAATCGGATTAAAAAAGGCATATTTAAAGGGGGCACTTTCAAGGACTCATGACTCCAAAATGGGTCATTTGTTTGCAGAATGTTGTTTCCTGACAGACAAGGCTAAGCCTTGTTTTCCCCCAGGTTGCTCACCAAAATAAAATAAAGTAAAATAAAATAAAATAAAAACAACACTAACCATTTACTTCACCTAAGGACAAGAATAGTTCTTAAGAGACAATATGTTCCTTTCCCCTAAATGGGGCAATAATTCTTGCCAACAATTTCAGAAAAAAAACGAAAAGCAAACGTTTTGCTTTTTAAAAGGGAGAAATCCCACATTCCTAAAGTTAGGAAGTTATTCCTAGAATTGTTTTGAAATGTCTTACATGAGACTAGAGAATGTGTTTTAATAGTATTCATATATAAAATCCCTTTACCCCCCCTTAAAGACTGTGATTAAGTTTTCCCTCATCCCAGGATTCTCATCCCTAGGCTAAATAAACACAGTTTTTTTTAACATTTCCTCATAGGCCTATTTCTGAAAGCTTTAATCATTTTTTATTCTCTCTTTGGGATTCATTCCAAGTCCTCCCCATAGCACAGCGAAGTTGAAAGACCCCAAACTACTTTGCAAGTGTTGTACTACTCTTCAAAATCAAAGTCTGAATACCACTGATAATTAGAAATAGAACATTATGTGGATCTCAGAGTGTTCAATAAATGCGAATTAGTGGTAAAAGCATATGCTAAAATGGTATTACCCGTGTGATATATTCTGTTGGGGTCCAAAACCAACAAGGTCCCACAATCTCGGACAGGTATATGGAGGAATATCAAGAACTCAGCAGGTCCTATGATGAGCTAAGCACTGTGGACACCATTAAGGCAAGAAGCAAGGTTCCTACCCTAGAATAGCCTAGATTCTAATCAGGAGAGATATCAAGTATATAACTCTGTTGACTAAGTATATTTCTGTTGTTCAGTCATATCTGACTCTTGATGACCCTATTTGGGGTTTTCTTTGCAGAGACACTGAAGTGGTTTGCCATTTTCTTCTCTGGCTCATTTTACAGATGAGGAAATTGAGGCAAATAGGGTGAAGTCACTTGTTCAGGGTCACACAGGTAATAAGTGTCTGAGCCTGAATTTGAACTCAGAAAAATGAGTATTCTTGATTCCAGGTCAGATACTCTATCATTTGCACCACTTAGCTTCCCCTACTAAATAGATACAGAGTAGATGGAATGTAATCTGAGAGAGAAGGCATTTGTGGGGAGGAATGGGAAAGGCTTTCTATAGAAGGTAGGATTTGAGGTGAATCACGAAGAAAGTCAAAGCGAGAGGGGAGAACATTCAGGTATGTGGAATGGTGAGTGTCAAGCTATGGAGTTTGGGGTGGAGTGTCATAAATGAGGAACAGTCAGGTGGCCAAAATACCTGGATTGTAGAGTGCATGGAGGGGAGTAAATGTAAAAAGATGAGAAGGACAGGAAGAGGTAATGTTTTGAATGGGATCAGCTTTAAATGACAATCAGAGGGCTTTTATTAGGGAGCCACTAGAGTTTACTGAATAGGTAAGTGAAACAGCCCGGTATGTCGAGGGAAAGACTGGCAACTGAAGGTTGTAACCGAAGGTAGGAAGCCTTTCTGAAAAGCTATCTATATAGCTATATATGACTATATAGTCATGAAAAAATACTCTAAATCTTATTGATTAGAGAAATGCAAATCAAAACAACTCACACCTGTAAGATTGGCTAATATGACAGAAAAGGAAAATGATTAATGTTGAAGATGTGGGAAAACTGGAACATTAATACACTGTTGGTGGAGTTGTTACCTGATCCAACCATTTTGGACAGCAATTTGGAACTGTGTCCAAAGGGCAATCAAGCTGTGCATTCTCTTTGATCCAGCAATACCAGGTCTGCATTACAAAGAGATCATAAACAAGGGTAAAAAACCCTCATGAACAAACATATTTTTGGCAGCTCTTTGTGTGATGGCAAAAAATTAGAAACTGGGAGGATTCCCTTAACTGCAGAATGGTTGAACAAGTTGTGGTATATGAATGCAATGGAATACTATTGTTCCAGAAGAAATGATGAGCAGGTAGACTCCAGAAAAACCTGGAAAGATTTACATAAATTGATGCTGAGTGAAATGTGAACCAGAACACTGTACACAGTAACAGCCACATTGTGTGATAACCAACTATGAATGACTTAGCTCTTCTCAGCAATACAGCAATCCAAGACAGTTCCAAAAGATTCATGATAGAAAACGTTACCCACATCCAGGCAAAGAACTATGGAGTCTGAATGCAGACTGAAGTATATTATTTGCGCTTTTTTTCTTTCTTGTAGTTTTCTCCTTTTGTCCTGATATTTCTTTTGCAACATGACTGATGAGGAAATATTTAATATGATTGTACATGTATAGCCTATGTCAGATAGTATGTCATCTTGGGGAGAGAGAAAAAAGTTGGAACTCAAAATTTTATAAAAGTGAATATTGAAAACTATCTTTATATGTAATTTGAAAAAATAAAATACTATTCAGAAAAAGAAAAAAAAAGAAGGCAACTGTGATAGCCAAGGGAAGAGGTGAGGAGGGTCTCCTATAGAGAAGAAGTTATGCAAGTGAAGGGGACCTTGATGGAAAATGTGGAAATTAGAGAAATGTGTAAGGATACCCAAGAGTAAGGCTGTCATGGGTTGTGTGGCACAGGATTATTGCTAGGTTCTCTGGTGTGCTTTGTTACTGAAACCTCAGGTACCACATTGCACAACCTAAGCAATGTATAAGATTGCTGTACCTCTATACAAATGGAAGAGGAGAAGTAAAGACCAACAGGGAAAACTAGCTGTGAAACCAGACACCTCTTAGTTACACTACTTGGCCTCCATGAGGTCTTGCCTAGCTCTTACTCAACAATGAGCTTAACAACAACTGAAGGATGAGTTTGGGACATCAGGTCAAAGACTGACTCTTCCTGATTTGACGTGCTACTTACACAGACAGCCTCAGGGTGGCAGAGAGGTTGATGACCTGAGTAGGGCTACTGGCAACATCTGCTGCTTCCTTCATCCAGTCAACATCTACCATTGTACTGGTTCTATAAAGCTTACCCACATTTAATTCTCTCTTCGCTCTGACCTTTTTACACTTACCTCATTTTCCCCCAATCTACACCCAAGACATTGATAACATAATAACAATGCTGTTGGTATTCAGATGTGTTGGACTGTTCATGACCCCATTTGGGGTTTTCTTGGCACAGACACTGGAGCGGTCTCACATTTCTTTATGCAGCTCATTTTCCAGATGAGGAAACTGAGGCAAACTGTGCCCAGGGTCACACAGTAAGTGTCTGATGCTGGATTTAAATTCAGGAAGATGAGTCTTCTTGATTTTAGACCTGGCTCTCTATGCACTATGGTATCACATACCTGCTGCTGCTGCTACTGCTGCTACTGCTAATAACTCACATTAAAATAGAACTTTATACTTTTCAATGTGCTTTCCTTGCATTGGTCTTCACAACAACTCTATGAGATAGATACTACCACTAATATTATGCCTATTTTACAGATGACAAGACCCAGTTTAGAGAAGTTAAGTGACTTGTCTCTAAGCCACAGTCAGCAAAAAGGCTAGCATGGAGTTTGAACTAAGTTTCTCCTAACCCCAAATTTAATGTCCTTTCCATCACCCCATACTTCTATATTTCTAATCTGTAAAATGAGTCGGCCATTATGGAATCTGCATTTCCTACAAGGTTTACAGTGTATTTGTCCCGGTGCAATTCACATGGGAGCAGTACCCACCCACTTCTCTAAATGGTCACTTTGAACGTGATTGTTGTTTCCACAAAGTAGGTGTGCCTGGCACATTTCTGATGTACCTACTCGATATCCCATTATTTAAGTCACTTCGCTATAATTTAGAGGACGCACACAAGGTAAATTTCTCCTATTTGGGAACATCATTCATCTATGTCCTCACAAGTTCCATATGTGTAGGGGGTTCTCAAATTCAACTTGTTTCTCACTCCAGGACTTCCATTTTATTGCCTTTCTCTGAACCTCCCACTATTCAGGGAAGTTTAGTCCATTTGAGGTGTTTTGATTTAAATCAAGGTTATTCTTGATTGCAGCTGGCAGGTTCAGATTATGCACAGACCACATCTCACAAATATAACATGTAATAAAACCAGGACCCAGGGGCTCCTGGCAGAATGCCCAGCACGGGAGGTAGCTGACATTACATCTCCAAGCAATGTGATTGTGGAGAATCTGAGAGATTTGTGGAGGGGTTTGGGTCTTCTTTTTGACTTCTAGAAGATCAGTTTGAACATTAGAAAGAAATTATGGTAGATTTGATGTTAGTGGGAATCAATCTTGCCAGCAGTCCATCAAAGATAATCTGTTATAGTCTTCCATTGCTGTAAGGTTAGGAGGTAAAATTCTGTGAAAAGGAAGGTTTTTATCCTTTTTGGACAATCGCTGGAATAATCAGTTGGAGTCAATGGTCCCCTAGGGCGAGAAAACAGTTCTTCTCAGGAGCTATATCTCCAATAACCCCAAGTGTGGTAAGGGAGGGAGGAAGGGAAAGAAAGAGAGAGAGAAAGAGAGAGAGAGAGAGAGAGAGAGAGAGAGAGACAGACAGACAGACAGAGAGAGAGAGACAGAGACAGAGAGAGACAGAGAGAGAGACAGAGAGAGAGAGAGAGACAGAGAGGGAGAGAGAGAGAGAGAGAGAGAGAGAGAGAGAGAGAGAGAGAGAGAGAGAGAGAGAGAGAGAGAGAGAGAATCCAATCAACAATGACCAGTATACTCCATTTCTTATTTTCAGGCTACTCCTATTGTATGTAATGGAAATTCTGCTTGAACTTTTCACTGTTCCAAGAATATAGCTACCTCCTTTTAGTTTCTGAATCTTCTTTATTTCCATTTTTTCCTTCTTTCTTTTCATCTTTTTTCTCCCTTCCTTCCTCTTTTGTTTCTTTCATCTTTCCTTTCTTTTCCTTTCCTTCATTCCTCCCTTCCTTTTTACTTTCTTCCCTTCCTCTCTTCTTCCCTTTTTCCTTCCTCCCTCCGTCTCTCCATTTTTTCCTTCACTTTCACCCTCCCTTCCTTTCTTCCTTCATTTCTCAAGCTTCCTCCTAACTACCCTTCCTCCTTTTTCACATGTAATCACAGGATTTAGACCTAAAAGGGACTTTAGAGATAAAAGTTGGATTGGATATCCTCTTGCCTAGCATTCTTTCCAGCTGCAAGATTCTACATTTCTATGAGATCTTAGTCCAATCCCCTCAGTTTTGAGGTGAGAAAATTGAGGAAAGGAGAGAAGGCAACTATTATGAAGGTATGGTTGGAACTGGAATTACAACATAGAATTTTAGGGTTAGAAAGCTCCTCAGATCACCAATTTGACATCTTAATTTGAGAGATGAGAAAGCCAAATTCACAATGTTTAAGTGACTTGACCAAAGTCACACAGCTAGCTCATGAAAAAAGGAAAGAATTAGACACCCAGTCCAATGGTTTCATATTCACTACCCACAGCTATGGAAGCAAGAGGAGAGAGGAGAGGAAGAGAGGAGTTAGAGGAGAGACTGAGCAGGGTAATGAGACACAAAGGAGGCTCAGACATCATGGCAACAAGACCATTCTAGGATTCCTGACCTGATCTGGCAGAAATGCAATCCTAGTTTTGAGAGTTAATAACCATAACAGCTAAGTTGGCTAAGCATTTTGAGCTCTTTGAGAGTGAAAAAAATGAAAAGAAAGAAATCAGCTCTAAATCCAATTAGAGATGGACAACATCTGATCCAAAGCCCACACTGAGTGCCATTCTTTCAAGCAGAGTGGCCTTCCAGTTTGCCTTGGGAACAACAGTATCTAAACATGGAAAAAGGCTGTCCCAGAAGAAAGGGCAGATGTGTTGGATCTCTGTGTGTGAGCAAACAGCCACATCACCTGTTTGAGTGACACACCAGGAATGACTCTTTGAGACACAACACTGAATGCCAATTTCTGGATTAAGGATAATAAATAAAGCCCCTTTCACCAGTATGGAACACTTAACCACACTTAAATTTCTTGGTTGGCAAGCCTGAGTTGTAAGTGAGATGTGGCACATGCATGGGGTAGTGTTCAAAGTTACACACCCTGTGTCTACCCAATAAATAGTTCTTGACTGGCTGTCTGATTTAATCCCTGCATAAAAATGGAGGTCCTTCTGTGACTTTTTCCCCCTTCTTCTTCTTCTGCCATCCTGTTAGATGTTTTGGCACAGAACCCATCAATGGCAGAGATGCCCCAATCTGCATGTCTCAGAAGCTACTCCCTGCCTGCTTATAAATATGCTGATCAAAGCCTAGATCAAAAGGAAAACACATCTCCATATTCCCATTTTCCTCTTTCCTCCTCATTCAGGGGGGCTCAGGAAGGAATAACACAGGGAAGGTGAGACAGAACAGACAATAGAGTAGTTCCCTTGAAGGAGTGAGGGTGGCTCAAGGGATAAATATTTTCAAAATCATTTTTTCCCTTCCTCATATACCAGTAACAAAGCCTATCCTAGAATTAAAAGACATTTATTTAATCCATTCTGTTTGTTGCTAGAAAGAGGAAACCTATGATCCTTGGACTTTCATGTTGCAGAAAAAAGAGATTATGTCCGCTTTCATATAGTACCTGTTTTTCATTGCAAGGAGGCATAATTTTTTTACATAATAAACTATTAAAAAATACATACAAGTTCTAAAGAATTCCAACAGACCTTTCCCAATAATTGAGAGACCAAAATAAATTTGCCTCTTTTAATCGAAAATGAACCAAAATTTGCCTTAACGCTGGTTCACCTCCTCAGTTGTTTAATTGAAAGCAAAGCTAAAGTTGGAAATTTTTTAATAGTTGATTTTTCCTCCCTGATATTTTCATCTGTCTATTATTCTCTGCTTGCATTTATACATGCAGAGAAGTGTGGCACCATGCTGGGAGCATGAATAATTCTCCTAATGACTTGGTGTGAATTAAAGGAATTAATCTGCCCTGAAGTTGTTTTTGTGCATTTGAGATGCTTACCAGGAATAGCTTGTTTTTGTTTTGTTTATATGTACCTGTTGTCACCTCAATAGAATTTAAATTCCTCCAGAGCAGGGACTATTTGTGTTTTGTTTTTGTTTCCCCAAGCCAGGGTGGGATTCTCCCTTCCCCAGGTCCACTTGCAGGGAATGTATCTTCTCTTTTCTCCTCCTTCTCCACACACCCTTTTCCACTCATGGAATCTCTTCCTTCCTTCAACATGAAGACAAACTGAGACCTAGGAGATGCCTCAGTTTTAGAAAAGTCAACGAGACCCACTGCATCCTGGGCAATTGCCAGTCATTGTGGCTTTTGTTTTGCCACTGGATTTGGATGACTGGAGGAGAGAGTAAGATTGACTACTCTGCCCCACTTAAATCCAACTCATGCTCATGTGAAGACATAACTTTCATGATATCATTGGTCTTCTATGAGAATGAAGGGTTAACAACCATGAGAACCATTCTTACATCTCCATCTATAGGAAACTTTCCCTGGTCTCTCCTAACTGCTGATTCCTAATTACTTTGCATTTAAATTTTGTACATATGTACACATTGTCTCTACCAACAATATGTAAACTCTTTCTCAGCGGGTATGGTTTCATTTCTGTGTCCACAGTCCCTGGAACACAGTAAGTGGCTGATACATGCTTACTGATTGAACAGCTTATTAGCATTCACATTAGTATGCCCTGACTACTTTTAGTCAAAGATCCACCAACTTACAACAATATTATTATAACTTAGAAAAAAATTATAACTTAAAAAAATCACTACATAGTAAACAAATCAGCTATTTTACGTCGTAGTTTCAATTAAATCAAGGAAGTCAGAAGAAACTAATCCTGTCATCTTCCACATTTTGTTTCCAATAACATTTTATTGAGAGGTAATATGGTGTGAATAGAGAATCAGCACCAGAGGCAAAGAGATGGCCTGTCTCTGCTGTATTGATAAAATGTTTGATGTTTCAGTACTCCAGGACACTCTATAACACATTAAGGCTCATAGAAAGTGGATGACCTGCATTGGAAAAAGGGAAGTTCATTACTGGAAATTCTGTACAGGAACAGTTCTCAAAGTATGGTCCAAGGACCCATGAGACTCCTTGACGTCTTTCAGGGTGCCTGCAAGAAAATTTCATAACAAGATAGAGATATTTTCATTACTAATCTGAGGACAGACATACCCCACAAAAGCTTGAATAATTGATAGGAGCGTAAAGTTGGTTCTAAGATCAAAACTTTGGGTGATTATCACCCTATAGCAATGGTATCAAATCTATACTTTACTATAGCATATTAAAACAAATGCATTTCTTTTTTAAAAAATTTATTTATTTCTTTTAATTTTCAATGCTCATTTCCACAAGATTTTGAGTTCCAAATTTTCTCTCCTTCTCTCCCCTCTTCCCACCCCAAGACACCATGCATTCTGATTACCTCTTCCTCCAATCTATCTTCCCTTCTGTCATACCCCTCCATTCCTTTATCCTCATCTTCTCTTTTCTTGTAGGGGAAGATAGATTTCTATACTCCATTACTTGTGTTTCTTATTTCCCACTTGCATGCAAAAACAATTCTCAACATTCATTCCTAAAACTTTGAGATCCAACTTTTCTCTCCTCCTCTCTTCCCATCCATCCCCACTGAGAAGGCAAGCTATTCAATATAGCCTATATATGTGTAGTTATGCAAAAGACTTCCATAATAGTCATGTTATAAAAGATTTAATTATATTTCCCTCCATCATATCCTGACCCTATTTATTTTATTCTCTCTTTTGACCTTGTCCCTCCCCAAAAGTGTTTACTTCTAATTACTACTCCCTCCTCCCATTTGCCCTCTCTTCTATCATTCCCCACAGCCCCCTACCTATCCCCTTCCCCCAACTTCCCTCTAATGTAAGACAGATTTTCATAAGAAATTGAGTGTTATTACTTCATTAAACCAAATGTGATGAGGGTAAGCTTCACTTTTCCTCCCTCACCTCCTCCCTTTTTCACTCCATTGAAAAAGTTTTTTCTTGCCTCTTTTATGAGAGATAATTTGCCCCATTCCATTTCTTCCTTTCTACTCCCAATATATTCCTCTCTCACCCCTTAATTTTATGTTTTTAGATATCATCCCCTTCTATCAACTCATCCTGTTCCCTCTGTCTGTATATGTGTATGTGTGTGTATATGTTTGTGTGTGCATGTGTATGCATGTGTATGTATAATCCCTCAATCCCTCCAACTACCCAAATGCTGAAAACAGTTTCAAGAGTTAGAAATATTGTTTCCATGCAGAAATGTAAACATTTCAACTTTAGTAAGTCCCTTATGATTTTTCTTTCCTGTTTACCTTTTCATGCTTCTTTTGATTCTTATGTTTGAAAATCAAATTTTCTATTCAGCTCTGGTCTTCTCATGAAGAATGCTTGAAAGTCTTCTATTTCATTGAATGACCATTTTTCCCCTGAAGTATTATATTCAGGTTTGCTGGGTAGGTGATTCTTGCTTTTAATCCTATTTCCTTTGACTTCTGGAATTTTATATTCCAAGCCCTTTGATCCCTTGATGTAGAAGATACTAGATCTTATGTTATCCTGACTGTTTTTCCACAATACTTGAATTGTTTCTTTCTGACTCCTTGCAATATTTTCTCCTTGACCCAGAAACTCTGGAATTTGGCTACAATATTCCTAAGAGTTTTTCTTTTTCAGGTCTCTTTCAGGAGGTGATTTCTGGATTCCTTCAATATTTATTTTACCCTCTGGTTCCAGAATATAAGGGCAGTTTTCCTTGATAATTTCATGAAAGATGATATCTAGTCTCTTTTTTATCATGATTTTCAAGTATTCCCATAATTTTTAAATTGTTTCTCCTGGACCAGTTTTCTAGGTCAATTGTTTTTCCAATGAGATATTTCACATTGTCTTCTATTTTTTTCTTTTTTTAGGTTTTGTTTAGGTTTTTGTTTCTTGGTTTCTCATAAAGTCATTAATGTTCATCTGCTCCATTCTAATTTTTAAAGAACTATTTTCTTCAGTGAATTTTTGAATCCCCTTTTCCATTTGGCTAATTCTGCTTTTTAAAGCATTCTTCTCTTCATTGACTTTTTGAACCTCTTTTGCTATTTGAGTTGATCTATTTTAAAAGGTGTTATTTTCATCAGGATTGTTTGGATCTCCTTTAGCAAGCTGTTGACTGGCTTTTCATGATTTCCTTTCATGTCTCTCATTTCTATTCCCAATTTTTTCCTCCATCTCTCTTACTTGATTTTCAAAATCTCTTTTGAGCTCTTCCATGGTCTGAAATCACTGCATATTTATTTTTGAGGTTTTGGATGCAGAAGACTTGACTTTTATGTCTTCCTCTGATGGTATGCTTTATTCTTCCTCATCTGAAAGGATGGAAGAAAATACCTTATCTCAAAGAAAGTAACCTTCTATAGTCTTATTTTTTTCTCTTTTTTTCAGCATTTCCCCAGTCAGTTACTTGACTTTCAAGTCCTTTCACTAGTGGGGGGGTATACTCTGCAAACCTATAAGTTCTCAGTTCCTCTAAGGTGGCACAATCAAGGGAAAGGAGTTTACTCTTCTTCTGGTCTGCACTCTGGTCTGGGAGTAACCACAAGCTTTTCTGCCCAGGATCTGTGAGTAGGATTCCCTCTCCTGAGCCTCCACCAGCTCCACAACATGAGCACTCCTCCTTACCTCAGGACTGAGACACAAATCAGTTGTGTGATTTCCCCAGGGCTCCAAAAGTGGAAGCTGAGTCATTTACTGCCACTGCCCTGGGGCCAGGACTAGTACTGGGCCCTGCTCCCTTCTCACCCAGGTGAAAGAGCCTCCTCACTGACCTTTGAAGTTGTCTTTGGCATTTGTGGGTTCATAAATGTGGAAACCCCAGCTGCTACCTGTGACTCTATACCCTGAGGCCTACTCCAGTCCTGTCCATGTGGCCAAGGCTGTGCTGAGATCCACTCTGAACCCTGTGTGATAGACCTTTCCTGTCAGCCCTCTAGGCTATCTTAGGCTGGAAATCTTTTTCACTTTGTCATTTTGTGACTTCTGCTGCTCTAGAATTTGTTTAGAGTCATTTTTTACAGGAATTTTATGGGTTATGGGGGTAGAACTGGAGCAGGTTTGTCCTTCTACTCCACCATCTTGTCTCTTCCCACCTACAAAACCAGTAAATGCATTTCTTAGTGGGAGAAAAGGAATAGTCTTGCCAATGTTGAAAGAAATAGAGAAAACTCCTTCACACCAAAAGAAAAAGATAAAGAATCATAGGGTATTAAAGTTGGCAGTCAGTCCTGAGGCTATCCTGCTTAACCTGTTCTGAAGAGCAACTTCACCTCCTTGAAAAGTGGTCATCACTTTCCACTTCAATTCCTCCAGCAATAGGGAACTCAACTTCTCCTGAAGCAGCTGGTTGTACTTCTAGATGGCTCTCCTTTTGTAAGCCAAATCTATGTCACTCCACTGTTCCTAATTCTGGAGTTGAAGCAAAATAAACCTGATGTTTCCTTCACATGAAGACCTTTCAAAGACTTGAAGATAGATAGGAAGATATCTTTCTAAGTTTTCTCTTTACCAAGCTAGATAGCCCCAGTTCCTCCAATCTCCTTCCACAGTGGCATTGTCACTAATCCTCCTAAAATTCTTGTCACTTTCTCCTGGACTGAGTCTAATTTATCAACATCATTCCTAAAATGTGGTTCCAGAATTGATGGAAAAAGTCCCAGATATGCTTTGAACAGGACAGAGAACAGCAAGACTTCTCCTTCCTTGTTCTAGACCTAATATGCCAGTTAACACAGCCAAAAATCAAATTTGCTTTATGGATTGGTATGTCAAACTGGTAATTCATATGGATTTGAAGTCCATTGAAACTCCCCCATTTTTTTCATACAATCTACTTCCTTATCATGTCTCCCACTCTCCTATCTCTAGGTTCAGTGGCCCTCAGGTACACTTGCATTTAGATGCCATGCAGGCAACAAGACAGTATAGATAGTGTAGGCTGTGAATTCCAATTGCTGATGGATTAGGAACTAAGGAGGATGCCTCTGTGGCTAACTGTAAGATTCTTAGGTATATCACTGGCCTCCCTGAACCTTAGCTTTCACATTTGTGAAAGAGGATGCAAGGATTAACAGGGATTTTTAGTTTAGAGATTATCTAGTTCAAGCCCAGTGGCACAAGAGACTTACCCAAGAAGACACAGGGAGTAAATGTAAGAGGCAATCCTTGAACCAACATCTTCTGGCTTCATACCTTCACCATTCCAATTCTAAAGGACTATTTTATAGAGGGTATTATTTTACATAAATAAAGGTATTACTTTATTTAACTTGGCAAAGGTATCTTTCAGTTATTGAAAGGTCCTGATAAAACAGACATCCATTAAGAGACTATTAAGATTTTGTAATTCTACCACTGTGAGAACTTCTTTCACTGGTGCTAATCTCAACTTATCTCTGATTCCATAATTAAATCTTAGGGTGCTAACAGAGGAATACAGAATTTAAATGCTTTGTCCAAAGTCATACAACTGGCAGGGTTTGAACATGTATCAGTCAGCCAGTCAATTTGCATTTATTAGGTACCTGTTATATTGTGCTAAGTACTGTGGATACAAATAAAGGCAAAAGATAGTCCCTGCCCTCACAGTCTAAGTGGAGAGACAACAGGCAAATGGGTCTTCCTTATTCTCTGTCCAGTGACCTAGCAATAGACAATTAGTCAGCAAACATTTATTAAGTACCTCCTCACACCAAACACTGTACTGGGTTCCGGAAAATTGAAAAAAAAATACCCACTCTTAAGAAACTTACATTCATGCCTCCATTACTCTATTTGACCTTTTATTAGTTATAAAATGCTTACTAAGTTCTGAGTACTATATTATGCTCTAGGAGATAGAAATCTAATAGATCCTTCCCCTAAAAGAAGTCATATCCATTTGGGATAATGTTTTCTGCTGCTTATCTAGAATAGTTCACTGTGTTTAATATTCAGAGATGATGATGCCCATCTAGGTATGGAGAGGGGAGAGATCTCCACCATAAGCATCAAGACTTTTTACTGTTGGATTATTTTGTTTTGTTTTGACACTAGGTTTCTTTAACTTGCCAGGGCCAGAAGTTGTAGGAGCCACTCACAGGTTGCAGCCTACTGCTGATCATTATGAAGGATCCAGCCTGCTCTGCTTTTCCATCCTTGACTAGATTGCCCCTCCTTAGGCAAGACTGGTGCTCTAGCTTTTAGAGCATGATAAAAGATGGATAGATTTGGGGATTAGACTGTAATTTTACTGCCATACAAAACTCCCAAGTGAGGAAATTCACTTAACTGATGCAAACTGGCATCTTCTTAGCAACTTAATAGTCTCTAAGAGTTGCCTGGGGCATTGAGAGTTTCAGTGTTTTGCCCAGGGTCACACAGATAACATGTGTCAAAAGTGGGACTGGAACCCAGTTCTGCCTGACTCCAGTATTGCTAGTGTGTCCATCATGCCACAAGGCCTCTCATAGCATGGAACATTATGACCCACCTGGTGATGGACAATAACAGACATAGCCTATAATATCACAGTAAGTGTTGGGAGCATTCTAACTTTGTCATCCCAGACTTGAAGTTTTCCTCCCAGAAGAATCCAAGACCCTGACAATATTTATTCATTGCATCACCATGTAATGCTATAGCTGGTTGCCATAGTAATTCATGTCTCCTTGAAATTCCCTTTATGCCATATGCCAGCATGGGATGCAATTTTAATGGACTGATCAAATCGCCTGGCTGTATCTCATTAGCTCATATAATCTTCAGCTTTTTCTAAATGGTAACCAGCAAAAAACACATTTCTAAAAGTGACTCTTTTATGAATACTTTTCAGGTAATGAGAAAGACCCACTTGTTCCAAGAAGCCCTCCCTGACTACTACTTGACCCTTATTGATTATCTTCTCAAGCAATAATAATGGAAGCTAACATTACTAGGGAGTTTTGAGGGATGTAACACAATTTACATCCATCATATTCTTGAAATATTACAAGATCTGAGAGGTAGGGGTTATTATTACCCACATTTTGTCAAGAAGTAAATTGAGGTGGGAAAGGTTACATTGCTTGCCCCAGGTCATTAATGTAGTAAATGTTTGAGGAATTATTTGAATCCAACTTCAGGTGCAAAACTCTATCCACTGGGCCTCCTAGCTGATGTTGAAATTATTCATACATTGTGAATTTGTGCAACCATTTTAAATATATTCTCTCCAAAGCAGCACATGTTATCTCCTAAATCCACTCCTTTCTAGCATCTTTTGAGACTTTATTCAAATACCATCTCCAGGCTTATCCTGATTCCTCCAGTCTCTGGGGCCATTCAAAATTTTATTTATAATTATTCTTTGATTTATATTTACTTTTCCCCATCAGTATCCCCAAATATCATGTTAGCCCCTTGAGAACCCAGATTACTTTGCTTTTATCTTCATATTCCCAAGGACTAACACTATTCTTGGCATCCAGTAGGAATATAATGAATGTTTGCTGAAGGGATTTTTTTTAAAGCTATCCTCTATATACTCTACTAAAACTGTAAAGCATCAACTTGTACCACATCAACATCAACACTATTTCTTGTTGTCATTATTATTGTGGCATGGCTATTAATATTCATAAAATGAAAAGAACACAGACTTTGAGCTGAGAAAGCTCTTTAAAGCTGAGTCAACTTCCATGAGTGGAGCCAAGATGGTGGAGTACAAAAAGCACTCAGATGATGTCTCTCAACATTCTCCTACAAACAACTTTAAATTAGTGCCTCAAATCAAATTCTCAAATGGCAAAACCAACAAAATGTCAGAGTGAAACATTTTTCCAGCCCAACACAACATAGAAAGTCAAAGAGAAAGATCTATGTCATGAAGGAGGAGGCTGACTCAGAGCCCAGAAAGTTGAAACACTAATGGTGGGACTAGGTGGTGGTGATAGAAGCATTTTCTGGAGCTCTTAAGCCAGAGATAGTAAGTTGACCCGGCAACTAGTCAAAAAAGATTACAGGGAAACCCTATGCTAGCACTGGATGAAGGAAAAAATTCTATTTGGCAACTTCATTGCCAATACCCACTTCTGGGTCATATTTCAAGGATAGAAAGGAGCACTCTCTTTTTTATTATTTATTTATTTTAAAATTTTCGATGTTCTACAATCACTACCCCATAACTTAGATTTCTTCCCTCCCTCAGCCTCCTTCCTCTTTCCCTTACTGAGACAGCATACAATTTTATATATGTTCTACACATACATTCCTATTAAATATATTTTCACATTGTCATGTTGCGTAGAAGAATTAAAATGAATGGGAGAAATTATATACAAACTAAAATGTAATACAAAAGAAGATGATCTGCTACATTCTGTGATTGAATTACACATTCCTTTCTCCAGATGTGGAAGGCATTTTGCCTTAAAAACCACTGTGAATTTTTTTAGGTCCTTGCATGGCAATGAAGCGCTAAGTCTACCAGAAAAAATCCTCGCACACTGTGATTGTTGCTGTGTACAAAGTTCTCCTGGTTCTGCTCCTTTCACTCAGACTCAGATCATATAAGTCTTTATAGGCCTCTCTGAAGTCTTCATGTTCATCATTTCTTTTAGCACAAAATATTCCATTACATTCTTATACCATAATTTATTCAGCCATTCCCCAATTGATGGGCATCTCCTTGATTTCCAGTTCTTGGGTACCAAAAAGAGTTGCTGCTATAAATATTTTTGTACATGTGAGATCCTTTCCCATTTTATGATCTCTTGGGGATACAGTCTTAGAAGTGGTATTGCTGGGCCAAAGGGTATGAATGTTTTTGTAGCCCTTTGGGCATAGCTCTAAATTGCTCTCAAGAATGGCTGGATCAGCGCACAGCTCCACCAACAATGAATTAGTGTTCCAACTCTCCCACATCTTCTCCAACATTTATCATCTTCCTGTTCTGTCATGTTAGTGAATCTGATAGATGTGATGTGGTATCTCAGAGTTGTTCTGATTTCTAATCAATAGTGATTCAAAGCATTTTTTCATATGACTATAGATAGCTTTAATTTCTTCCTCTTGAAACTGCCTGTTCATATCCTTTGATCATTTATCAATAGGGAATGACTTGTATTCTTGTACATTTGACTCAGTTCTCTATATATTTTAGAAATGAGGCCTTTATCACAAACACTGGTTGCAAAAGCTCTTCCCCAGTTTTCTGCTTCCCTCCTAATCTTGGTTGCATTGGGTTTGGTTGTGCAAAAACTTTTCAGTTTAATGTATTCAAAATTATCCATTTTGCCCTTCATAATGCTTTCTATCTCTTGTTTAGTCAAAAATTCTTCCCTTCTCCATAAATCTGATAAATACACTATTCCTTGCTCCACTCATTTATACCTAGATCATGAACCCATTTGGACTTTATTCTTGTGTACCGTGTCAGGCATTGGTCTATGCCTGGTTTTCACCACACTGTTATACAGTTTTCCCAGCAATTCTTGTCAAACAGTGAGTTCTTATCCCAGAAAGTGGGGTCCTTGGGTTTAGTATGCAGTAAGTTTTCATATTCATTGATTGTTGTGTCTTGAGTGCCTAGCATATTCCATTACTCCATCCTTCTGTTTCTTAGCCAGTACCAAGTAGTTTTGATAACTGCTGCTTTATAATACAATTTGAGATTTGGTAGAGCTGGACAACCTTCCCTAGCATTTCTTTCCTTTAGTTCCCTTGATATTCTGAAACTTTTGTTCTTCCAGATGAATTTTGATATTATTTTTCCAGCTCTAGAAAATAATTATCTGGTAGTTTGATTGGTATGGCACTAAATAAGAAAATTAATTTAGGTAGAATTATCATTTTTATTATGTTGGCTTAGCCTACCCACGAGCAAGTGATGTTTTTCCACCTAGTTACATCTGACTTTATTTGTGCAAAAAGTATCTTGTAGTTTAGTTCACATAGTCCCTGGATTTGTTTTGGCAGGTAGATTCCCAAATATTTAATAGTGTCTGCCCTAGCTTTAAATGGGATTTCTCTTTCTATCTTTTGCTGTTGGGCTTTCTTAGTAATACATAGAAATGCAGAAGATTTGTGTGGGTTTATTTTGTAACCTGCAACTTTGCCAAAGTTGTTTATTATTTCAAGTACTTTTTTACTTGAATCTCTGGGATTCTCTAAATATATCATCACATTATCTGCAAAGAGTGATAACTTAGTTTCTTCTTTGCCTATTCCAATTCCTTCAATTTCTTTTTCTTCTTTCATTGCTACAACTAACATCTGTAGCATGAAATTGAATAATAGTGGTGATAATGGACATCCTTGTTTCACCCCTGATCTTATTAGAAATGCATCTACCTTATCTCTATTGCATATAATGCTTGCTGAAGGCTTTATGTAGATGCTGCTTGTTAATTTATGGAAAGTTCCATTTATCCCTATGCTCTCCAGGGTTTTTAACAGGAATGGATGTTGTATTTTGTCAAAAGCTTTTTCTGCATCTATTGAGATAATCGTGTAGTTTCTGTTAGGTTCGTTTTTGATATGATCAATAATGCTAATAGTTTTCCTAATACCGAACAAGCCCTGCATTCCTGGTATGAATCCTACCTGATTATAATGTATTATACTTGTGATAAGTTGCTGTATTCATTTTGCCAAAATCTTATTTAAAATTTTTGCATCCATATTCGTTAGAGAAATTGGTCTATAATTTTCTTTCTCTGTTTTGACTCTTCCTGGTTTAGGTATCAAAACCATATTTGTATCATAAAAATAATTTGGGAGGACTCCTTCTTCCCCACTTTTCCCAAATAGTCTATATAGTATTGGAGTTAACTGTTCTTTAAATGTTTGATAGAAATCACTTTTAAATCCATCCAGTCCCAGAATTTTTTTCCTTGGGAGTTCATTGTTGGCTTGTTCAATTTATTTTTCTGAGTTGGGGTTATTTAAGTATTCAACTTCCTTTTCTGTTAATCTGGACAATTTATACTTTTTAAAATAGTCATCCATCTCATTTATATTGTCGAATTTATAGGCATAAAGTTGGGCAAAGTAATTTCTAATTACTGTTTTAATATCCTTCTCTTTGGAGGTGAGTTCACCCCTTTCATTTTTGATATTGTCAATGTGATTTTCTTCTTTCTTTTTTTAAATCAAATTGACCAAAGGTTTATCAATTTTATTGGTTTTTCATAAAACCAGCTCTTTGTTTTATTTATTACCTCAATAGCTTCCTTAATTTCATTTTTATTAATTTCTCCTTTGGTTTTCAACATTTCCAATTTGGCATTTACTTGGGGATTTTGAATTTGTTCTTTTTTCAAGTTTTTTCAGCTGCATGTCAAAATTATTGATCTTCTCTTTTATTTATGTAGGCATTCAAAGATATAAAGCTTCCCCTAAGAACTACTTTTGCAGTATCCCATAAGATTTGGTAGGTTGTCTCATTGTTATCATTCTCTTGAATGAGGTTGTTGATTGTTTCTATGATTTGTTGTTTAACTCACTCCTTCTTTAGGATTAGATTATTTAGTTTCCAGGGGCAGCTAGGTGGTGCAGTGGATAAAGCACCAGTGCAGGAGTCAGGAGGACCTGAGTTCAAATCTCATCTCAGACACTTGACACTCATTAGCTGTGTGACCTTGGGCAAGTCACTTAACCCCAATTGCCTCATCCTGGGTCATGTCCATCCATCCTAATGAATATCTGGTCACTGGATTCAGATGGCTCTGGAGGAGAAGTGAGACTGGTGACCTGCACAGCCCTCCCTCACTCAAAACAAAGTCAAGTGCAAGTCATGTCATTATTTCTCTGATGGCATGGTCTTCTTTAGCAGTGAAGGATGAACACACACATTATATTTCCAATTAATTTTTGGTCTATCCTTCTGTGGCCTTTTTTATTACATATAATTTTTATTGCATTATGATCTGAGAAGGATGCTTTGACTATCTCTGCCTCTCTGCACTATATTGTGAAGTTTTTATGCCCTAGTACATGGTCAGTTTTTGTATATGTGCCATGTATCACTGAGAAAAAGATATATTCTTTTCTATACCCATTCCATTTTCTCCAGAGATCTATCATATCTACCATGTCCAAAGTTTTATTCACCTTCTTAACTTATTTCTTGTTTATTTTAAGGTTAGATATGTCGAGATCAGAGAGGGGGAGGTTGAGGTCCCCCACTAGTATAGTTTTGCTGTCCATTTCTTCCTGTAATTCCCTTAACTGCTCCTCTAAGAATCTGAATGCTATATCACTTGGAGCATATATGTTTAGTAATGATATTGGTTCATTTTCTATGGTGCCTTTTAGCAGGATATAGTTTCCTTCCTTATCTCTTTTGATTAGATCTATTTTTGCTTTTGCTTTGTCTGAGATTAGCATTGCTACCCCTGCTTTTCTTACATCAGGTGAAGCGCAATATATATTCCATTCCAACCTTTTACCTTTACCCTGTGTGTATCCCCTGTATCAAATATGTTTCTTGTAAACAACATATTGTTGGATTATGGTTTATAATTCATTCTGTTATCCTTCTCAATTTTATGGGAGAGTTCATTCCATTTACATTCACAGTTATGATTACACAGTTATGATGTATCTTTCCTTCCATCCTCTTTCCCGCCCTTTGTGCTTTTAGTTCTCCTTTCTCCCTTCCTCTCCACAAAAGAGTTTTAACTTTTGACTATTACCTCCTGCAGTATTCCTTCCTTCTTTCAGCTCCCCTCCCTTTCACTCCCCTTTACCTTTCCTACTTCTTCCCTCTTTTTTAGCCTCCCCTCCACTTTCTTTCCCCCTTCCCCTGAAAGGAGCACTTTCAATCAAGAGGAATCAGGGACCCTGAAGAATAGGATCAATTACAAATTCCAAGAGATCAGGGGTCATTTCTGGGTAAGGATCAAAATGCAGAGAAGGAGAGTAGTAATCATACCTTTCCTTGGATCACACCACCTTGAAAACACCCAAAACATTCAATCCCCCAGAGCTAGCTCTGAAACAGCAATGTGAGAAAGCCTGAAACTTGAGGCAGAGTCCCTCTCACTCCCTCCTCCCACCTCTACCAGAAACAGAGCCTAACTTTAACATAAAGTTCCAAATCAAGAAATAGAGTGGAAAGATGAGAAAACAACACCATAAAACTTACCATAAAAAGCTACTATGGTAACAGGCAAGATCAAGATACAATCTCAGAATAAGACAATGAAGTAAAACAGCTATAAGCAAAGCCTCAAAAGAAAAATAAATGTGAATTTAACACAAGCACAACAAGAATTTTGAGGAGTCAAAAATTTCAAAATCAAATATCAGTGGAAGAGGAAAAATTAGCTAAAGAAATGAAAGCAAAGAAAGAAAATTATGAAAAGAGAATTAACAGATTGGTAAAAGAGGCCTAAAAAATACTGAAGAAAATAACACCTTAAAAACAGAATTGTCCAAATGGAACAAAAGGTACAAAAATTCACTGATGAAAATAATTCCTTAAAAATTAGAATTGAGCAAGTGGAAGCCAATAACTGTTTCAACATCAAGAAACAAAGTAAAGTAAAAAACGAATAGAAGAAAATGTGAAATATCTTGTTGAAAAAAATGACTGACTTGAAAAACAGATGCATTTAAGATAATTTAAGAATTGTTGGGCTACCTTAAAGCCATAATCAAAGAAGGAACCTAGAGATCACATTTCAAGAAATTATCAAAGAAAACTGGCCCCAAATGCTTGAACCAGAAAGTAAAATAGAAATTCAAGGAAGTCACTGATCGCCACCTGAAAGTAGTCCCCAAATAAAAACTTCCAGACATATTATAGCCAAATTCTATAACTCTGAGGTAAAAAAAAATTCAAACAGCCAGAAATCATTCAAATACTCTGACACCACAATGCAGATCACACAAGATTTAGCAGCTATCATTTTAAAGAACATTCCAAAAGCTTGGAAGATGATATTACAGAAAGCATCAGAGCTGGGGTTACAATCAAAAATAACATATTCAACAAAACTGAGTAAAAACATTCAAGGAAAAATATATTTAATTAGACAACTTTCAATCGTTCCTGATGAAAAGACCAGAGCAGAACAGAAAATCTGATTTTGAAATAAAAATTGAAGAGAAGCCAAAAAGGGAAATATGAAAGAGAAATCATAAGGAACTCAGTAAGGTTAAACTGCTTACTTTCTATTTGGTGAAATAATATGTGTTCATCCTTCATTGCCAAAGAAGACCTTGCCATCAGAGAAATAATGACAAGACTTGCACTTGACTTTGATTTGTGTGAGGGAGAATTGTACAGGTCACCAGCCTCACTTATGCACAGTCATTTGAATCCAGTGACCAGACATTCATCAGAATGACTGGAGATGACCCAGGATAAGATAATTGGGGTTAAGTGACTTGACCAAGGTCACACAGCTAATAAATGTCAAGCATCTGAGATGAGACTTGAACTCAGGTCCTTCTGAGTCCTGCACTGGTGCTGTATCCATTGCACCACCTAGCTGCCTGGTGAAATAATATATGTAACTTGTAAGAACTTTATCATTATTAGGGCAGTTAGAAAGACTCTACATAGAAAGAGGGAATGGAGGTGAATCAATTATGTTGAGAAGATAAAAACAAAAAAGAAAGGTGAAAAAAAAAGGATGCCCTGGGAGAATGGGCAACAAATAGGAAGAATGGAGAAATTATTTTACATAAAAATGTGTGTATGGAAAAGTTTTTCCAGTGAAAGGGAAAATGGTGGGGGCAACATGAACCTCATTCACATCTACATTTGTTTAAAGAGGGAAAAATACACAGGTACATACACATTCAATTGGCAATAGAAAGATAAGGGAATAAGGAAAGGGGGATGTGACAAAAGGGAGAGCAGATTAAAAAGGCAATAATCAGAAGCAAAACAGATTTTAAAGGAGTGACAGGGTAAAAAGGAAGAGAGAAGGATAAATAAAAGAAAATGGGATGGAAGAAAGTACAGTTATTAATCATAACTGTGAGTGTGAATGGGATGAAATCATTCATAAAACAAAAGGAGAGAACAGATGGATTAGTAACCTGAATCCAAAAATATGTTGTTTACAAGAAACAAACTTGAATTAGAGATATACACACAGAATTAAAATAAAGGGCTGGAACAGAATCCACTGTGCTTCAGCTGAAGTAAAAAAGGGAGGAGTGGAAATCATGGCCTCAGATAAGGCAAAAATAAAACCAGACCAAATTAAAAAGATTAGGCAAGGAAATTACACCTTGCTAAAAGGCACCATAGACAATAAAGTGGTATAAATGTTGAATAAATGCACCAAATGGTATAACATCCAAATTCTTATGAGAAAAATTAAATAAATTATGGGAAGAAATAAAAAGCGAAATTATACCAGTTGTTATTTAGTCATTTTTCAGCCACCTGGTTTTGTGGTCCCTTTTGGGCTTTTCTTGGCAAAGATATTGTAATGACTTGCAATTTCCTTCTTCCAGATCATTTTGCAAATGAGGAAACTGAGGCAAACAGGGTTAAATGACTTGACAACCACAGCTAGCAATTGTCTGAGGCCAGATTTGAACTCAAGAGGAGGAGTCTTCCTGGCTCTAGGTCCAGTACTACCTAGCTGCCCTTAAGTTAGTACCATTAGTCTCAGATGGGGTTTGAACCTGTGATCTTCTGTTTATGAGACCAAAAGTTATCCTCGTTGGGAACTTCAACTTTTCACTCTCAAAATTAGATAAATCTAACTATAATGTAAATAAGAAAGAAGCCAAGGAGATGAACAGAATCTTAAAAATTTAGATATGATAGACATCTGGAGAAAACTCAATGGGAACCTGAGAGGGAGTATGCCTTCTCAGCTGTACATGGAACCCTCACAAAAATTGACCATGTATTAGGGCATAAAACATCACAACAAAATACAAAAAAAGCAGAAATATTAAATGTTCCCTTTTCAGAACATAATGCAAGAAAAGTTTTATTTAATGAAGGGTCATAGAAGAATAGATTAAAAAATGAATAGGAAACATCTAATCCTAAAGAATGAGTGAGTCAAAGAACAAATCATAGAAACAATGAATAATTTCATTAAAGAGAATGACAGCGGTGAGAAGGAATACAAATATTTGCAAGGTGAAGCCAAAACAGTACTTAAGGGTACAACTTATATCTCTAAATGCTTACATCAATAAAAGAAAGAGCAGAGCAATAAATTCAGTTTTTAACAACAAAAATTAGAAAAACAAATAAAAATCTCTAATTAAACACCAATATGGATGTTCTGAAAATCAAAGGAGAGATCAATAAAATTTAGAGTAAAAAATTTCATTGATTTTTTAGATTAGCTGATTTTATGAAAAAAATATCCAATATTATGGATAAACCATTGGCTAATTTGATTAAAATAATAAAAATGAAAACAAATTACCAGTATCAAACATGAAAAGGGTAAATGTACCACCAAAGAAAATGAAATTACAGCAATTATTAGAAATTATTTTGTGCAATTACATACTGGTAAAACTGACAGTCTAAGTGAAATGGATGAATATTTACAAAAATATAAAATGTTCAGATTAACTGAAAAGGTATTCTATTAAGAAATAGCATACTTAAATAATTCTATCTTTAAATTAAAAAAAAGAAAATAAATTCAACAAGCCATGAATAAGCTCTCTAAGAAAAAATTCCCAGGACCAGATAGATTTACAAGTGATTTCTACCAAACATTTAAGCAACAATTAACCCTAATGCTATATAAATTATTTGGAAAAATAGGTAAAGAAGGAGTCTTAACAAAATTAAATATTATTTTGATACTTAAACTGGGGAGAGCAAAAACAGAGAAAGAAAACTATAGAGCAATTTCTTTAATGAATATTGACACAAAAAAATAAATAAAATACTATGAAAGAGATTGCAGCAATAGATCATAAAGATCATACATTTTGACCAGGTGGGATTTATTAAAGAATGCAGGGCTGGTTCAATATTAGGAAAACTAACAGCATGATTGACCATCTCCATAACAAAACCAACAAAATCATATGATTATATCAATAGATGTGGAAAAGGCTTTTGGCAAAGTGCAATACCCATTCCTATTAAAAACAGGACTAAATGGAAACTTTCTTAAAAGAACTGGTATTTATCTAAAATCAAGAACAATTATTATTTGTAATAGGGATAAACTTGAAACTTTCTCGGTAAGATCATCAGTGAAGCAAGGATGTTCATTAGAAGTGCTAACTATAGCAATAATAGGAAAAATAAGTTGAGGAAATAAAAATAGACAACGAGGAAACAAAAGTCTCACTCTTTGCAGATGATATGATTGTATATTTAGAGAACCCTAGAGAATCAACTAAAAACCTAGATAGAACCATTAACAACTTCAGCAAAGTTGTAGGATACAAAATGAGCCCACATAAATCAGCAGCATATATATATGTATATATATATATATATACGTATATATATATATACATATATATATATATATATATACATATATATATACTAACCGAAAAATATTAATTGCATATGGGTAAGCTGAGCTAATATATAAAAGTGATAATTATACCTAACTTACTTGTTCAATGCCATATTATTAAACTAACAAAGAATTATTTTATAGAACTAGAAAAAAATAGCAAAATTCATCTGGAAGAACAAAAGGTCAAGAATTCCAAGGAAATAAATGAAAAAAAATGTGAAGGAAGGTAGTTGAACAATTCCAGATTTCAAACTAGTTAACAAAGCAGTAAAAACTGAAACAATCTGGCAATGGTTAAGAAACAGAGTACTGGACCAGTGGAACAGATTAGGTACACAATATACAGTAGTAAATAACCATAGCAATCTAGTATTTGATAAATTTCAAGATCCAAATTTGGGGGGTAAGAACTCAAAATCTGGCAAAGATTACTGGGAAAAGTAGAAAGAAGTTGGGCAGAAACCAGGCATAGACCAAGATCTCACACCATATACCAAGATGAGGTCAAAATGGATAAATCATTTAGATATAAAGGAGGATATCACAAGCAAATTAAGGAAACATGGAAAATGATAGATCTACGGATAGGGAAGAGTTTATGACGAAACAAAAAGTAGACAAGATCACAGCAATTAAAACAAATAATTTGATTACATGAATTAAAAAGATTTTGCACAAATAAAATTAATGTCACCAAAATTAGAAGGAAAACAGGAAACTAGGGAAAAATTTTACAGCAAGTTTTTCCATAAAAGTCTCATTTCTCAAATAAGTAGGAAATTGAGCCAAATTTATTTTTAAAAAATGAGAGCCATTCCCAGTTGATAATAGGTCAAAGGATATGAACAGGAAGTTTTCAGAACTATTATTAGTCACATGAAAAAATGCTATAAATCATTACTGATTAGGGAAATGCAAATTTAAGCAACTCTGAGATATCACCTCCCACCTACCAAATTGGATAATATGACAGAAAAAAAAAGACAACAGCTAGAGGGGATGTGGAAAAATTGAAACATGAATACACTGCTGATGCAATTGTGAACTAGTCCAACTCTCCCTTTGTACCGAAGTCTGAATTATTTTGATATTAAAAGTTAAAATATATTATTATACATTTATATATACATATATTGATATTATACATTTATATAGATACATATATGTGTGAATGCATGTGTGTATATATGGGGGGGGCGGAGCCAAGATGGCGGAGTAGAAGGACGCACATTTACAAGCTCCGAGCCCACAACCCATGGAATTGAGGTAAAAAGAGATACCCATAAATTCTGAATCACTGCAGGGGGTGCATAAACATAGGGGAAGAGATTTACATTCCACTGAGCCCTGGAGAGCCGTCCCCGGGGTCCATCACACCCCGGAAAGCGGACCCCACCCCCACCGCTGCCCTGGCCGCGGCCCCAGAGAAGCTGACCCGAGCAGGCTTCAGAGAGGGAAGCTCCAGGGGAAGCTCCAGCAGCCGGGAAAGTCCCTCCGCCCACAGAAGCTACAGGTCAGTGAGAAAGAAGGCTGGGCTAGGGGAGGGGAGCGGAGCATCTCTGTGACTCGGGCTCCCTCAGGAGGAAGCGGCGGCGGCAGAGACGGGGGCAGGAAGTGGCGGAGGCAGAGGCGTGGGCAGCGGCTGAGGCGCAGCGGCCCAGGACTCAGGAATCCCCCAGCAGCAGGTAGGATCTTCAATACTGAAGGTCTTTCCAACCTGAGGGAGCTGAGCCTGGGAGACGGCCCTGCCCACACCCCGCTCTATTACTGAAGGCCTCTGAATAAAACCCCTGAGGGAGCTGAGCATAGGAGGCGGGCCCCCGACCCCACCCCCACCTGCTCCGTTCCTGAAAGTCTCTGCATAAAGCTCCTGAGGGAACCGAGCTTGGGAGGCGGCCCTACCCCCACCCCTGCGCCAGAACTACAGCTTGCCGCGGAAAGCGCATTTGAATCTCAGAGGCCAAGCACTAGCTGGGCGGATCCAGGCGGAGGTGGAAAGGAATCTCAGAAGTCAAGTAACTGGCTGGGAAAATGCCTAGAAAAGGGAAGAAAAATAAGACTATAGAGAGTTTTTTCCAACAAGTGCAAATGATCCCGACCTTCGGATCTGATGGCGAGGACGAGAACGTATTCTTGCCATCAGGGAAAGACGTGGAGGGCGGGGCCTCAGTACCCCAGACACCCCAGGGGGGGTGTTGGGTGGGCTCAGGCCTTGGAAGAGCTTAAAAAGGATTTTGAAAAGCAAGTTAGACAGGTGGAGGAAAGACTGGGAAGAGAAATGACAAAGATGCAAGAAAAGTATGAAAAACAGGTCAATACCTTGGTAAGGAGACCCAAAAAAATGCTGAGGAAATTAACACATTGAAAAATAGGCTCACTCAATTGGCAAAAAAGGTTCAAAAAGCCAATGAGGAGAAGAATGCTTTCAAAAGCAGAATGAGCCAAATGGAAAAAGAGGCTCAAAAGCTCACCGAATTTAATAGTTCTCTCAAAATTACAATGGAACAGATGGAGTCTAATGACTTTACAAGAAACCAAGAAATCACCAAACAAAACCAAAAGAACGAAAAAATGGAAGAGAATGTGAAATATCTCATGGGAAAAACAACTGACCTGGAAAATAGATCCAGGAGAGACAATTTAAAAATTATGGGACTACCTGAAAGCCATGATCAAAAAAAGAGCCTAGACATCATCTTGCATGAAATTATCAAGGAAAACTGCCCTGACATTCTAGAACCAGAGGGCAAAATAAGTATTGAAAGAATCCATCGATCACCACCTGAAAGAGATCCAAAAAGAGAAACTCCTAGGAACATTGTGGCCAAATTCCAGAACTCCCAGCTCAAGGAAAAAATCTTGCAAGCAGCTAGAAAGAAACAATTCCAGTACTGGGGAAATACAATCAGGATAACTCAAGATCTAGCAGCTTCTACATTAAGGGATCGAAGGGCATGGAATAGGATATTCCAGAAGTCAAAGGAACTAGGACTCAAACCAAGAATCACCTACCCAGCTAAACTGAGTATAATACTTCAAGGGAAAATATGGTCTTTCAATGAAACAGAGGACTTTCAATCATTCTTAATGAAAAGACCAGAGCTGAAAAGAAAATTTAACTTTCAAACACAAGAATGAGAAGAAGCATGAAAAAGTAAACAGCAAAGAGAAGTATCAAGGGACTTACCAGAAATGAACTGTTCACATTCCTACAGGGAAAGACAATATTTCTAACTCTTAAAACTTTTCAGTATCTGGGTAGTTGGTGGGACCACACATACACATGTACACGCATGCACACACATACACACATGCACACACATACAGAGATAGAGAGCACAGATTGAACTGAATAGGATGGGACCATACCTTAAAAGAAATTAAGGTAAATGGTGAGAGAGAAATGTAGTGAGAGGAAAGAGGGGGAAATGGAAGGGGGTAACTATATGTCATTTAAGAGGCAAGTAGGAGATTTTTTTAGTGGAGGGAAAAAGAGGAGAGCTGAGGAAAAAAAAAAAACAAAACAGACAAGAAGTTTACCCTCATCACATTTGACTAAACGAAGGAGTGAAATGCACACTCATTTTGGTATGAAAACCTATCTTACAGTATAAGAAAGCGGGGGAGGAGATATTGCGGGGGCGGGGGATGATGGAAGGGAGGGCAAAGGGAGGAGGGAGTAATTGAAAGTCAACACTTGGGGAGGGACAGGATCAAAAGACAGAAGAGAAACAATGAGGGGCAGGTTAGGAGGGATGGTAATTCAGTTAGTCTTACACAACACGACTATCAGGGAGGTCATTTGCAAAGCTACACAGATATGGCCTATATTGAATTGCCTGCCGTACCAAAAGGAATGGGTGGGGAGGGAGGGATGGGGAGAATTTGGAACTCAAAGTTTTAGGAACAATTGTTTAGTATTGATGTTGCAACTAGGAAAGAAGACATACAGTTAATGAGGAATAGAAAGTCATCTGGCCCTACAGGAGAAAAGAGAAGATGGAGACAAGAGAAGGGAGGGATGACAGAAGAGAGGACAGATTGGAGATAGGGAAAATTAGATTGCTTGGGGTATTGGGGTGGGGGGAGGGGAAAAACGGGGGGAAAATTTGGAACCCAAAAATTTGTGAAAATGAATGTAAAAAGTAAAATATATATATATATATATATATGTGTGTGTGTGTGTGTGTGTGTGTGTGTGTATGTGTGTATATATGTATATATATGTATACATGCATTTCTGAGTTTCTAAACTTCTTCTGTGTTGTCTGCAGCTTCTACAAAAGTCTCAATAATTCCTATTTAATTATTTTGCCAATCCAAAATATAGACACCACAATGGGGAACATTGCAATGTGGAAGGGATAACTGTATCATACTTTAGTAATACAGAGGAAAGAGATCTGGCACTGGAACCAGAAACCAGACTGGATTCAAGACTAGTTCCCAACACACTGTGCTTGTAAGAGCCCTGAGCAAGTTCCTTACACTTTCAGTGTTCCAAGCAAGTTTATCAGCTGAAAAGGTAATTGACCTATATTGGTGAAAGGTCTCGGTGTTCCAAGCAAGTTTATCAGTTGAAAAGGTGCTGACCTATATTGGTGAAAGGAGTTTCCTCACCTAGGAGTTCCCTATTCCATTTAAATTACAAGTTCAATCCCTATCACTATTACCATTTCATTCTTCTCACCTTTTTCAATGAAGTTTAGATAGAAGCAGTCCTAAAATAAATCTCTATGCTGGTATTATTGTTTGAAATTTAATGATATCCAGGCTATTACCTGAGTGAATAAAAGAATTGGTTTTTTAATTAAAAAAAGAATTGGGACATTACCTCATTTTCTGTAGGCACTGAAAGCATCTTGGGGACAATACAAATAGCGTTCAGGACAATGGGGCTCATCATGCTCACAGATGGCATCAGTTTCTTTCACTAAGTCTCTAGATTTTTAAAGTTTTTTATTCCATGCAATTTGAAAGTGATGACTATTCAGTATGGTGATATCTATTAAATATGTTTTTGTTAAATGTTTACAGATCAATATTATAGCCAGGCAATTGTGAACAGCAATTCTATTCGATATGCTCTGAACTCCAGATGAGTTGATATACTGAATTGTCAAGGCTCTTTTGGGATTATAACAGTAATTCAGGTATTAGTCATTTTTTAGATTATGAGCATATTGAGTTTCTGGTATGTAATTCTAGGTATCTGATAGCATCTTTCTGGATACTTGGTAGATGCTAAGATTTAGCAACCTAAAGTAATATGTTGCCCATTTTCTACCACTTCATTTCATATTTTGCATTTGATTGACTAATCCAAACTCCCTAAAAAATATCAGTCATCTTTATAATTAGGGCAGCTAAGTCAAACAGTGGATAGAACGCTGGGCTTGGAAATCAGAGACTCATCTTCCTGAGTTCAAATCTGGCTGCAGACACATCCTAGCTGTGTGAACCTGAGTAAGTCACTTATCCCTGTTGCCTCAGGTTCCTTCTCTGTAAAATGAACTGGAAAAGGAAAATGGCAAACTATTCCAGCATTATTGCAAGAAAACCCTAAATGGGGACATGAAGAGTCAGACATAACTGAAACCAGTCAAAAACATCTTTATCTTCAGCATCACCAGCCACTTCAAATTCAGCATCATTATCTCATTCTTAGCACATGAAGTTCAGCTAGTTATGGGATTAGTCACTATCCTACTATGTTTTCATATGTGTTAATGTTATTTATACTCTTAGACACTTGAGCATGTACCTCATTTGTTTCCCATATAATTCTGATTTATTCTCCTATATTTTGGTATTTTGAAAAGGTTTTCTTCTACATAGCTTGGAGACTGAATATTCACTATGGCATTATTGGTTAAAAACATTGTCCAGCCAGCAAGCTTTATTAAGCACCTACTATAACCTAGGCATGATAAGCTCTGGGAATACAAAGAAAAGTGAAAACAGTCTCTGCTTCCAAGTAGTTCACAGTTTAATGGAGCATACAACATGCAAACAGCTATAGACAAACCATATAAAAGATAAAATGGAATTGGTCATGAGAAGGGAGGTACTAATATTAATAGGGCAAAGGAAAAGTTTCTTGCAGAAGATGGAATTTTAGGTAAGATGTGAACAAAGCCAGGGAAGCAGAAAGATAAAGATGAGGAAGTAGAACCTTTCAGAGGTGATCCAGACTTGATTTGACTTGACATGGCTTGCAGATTATGAATATTCAGGCTAGTAATGGTTCTGAAACACACTGTACATTATTATGGATCAATGTTACATCAAAGGAGTTATGGAGAGCAGCTCTAATAATGATCTGCTTCCAGTCTGGGTTTTTTTTGTTGAATTCTCAAAAATATTTTAAGGTTTATTATTATTTTTCTTTTCTTTCCTCTTTCGTTCCCTCCTTTGTCTTTCTCTTCTTTCCTTCATAGTTTTGAGATTTGTCCTCTTTAGAAAATTAGTGAGTAATGAGTGAACTTCTGAGCTATACTACTATCTACAGGGTTGAGACTTGTGAGGTATTTAGTAAGTGTTAAATTTTTGGAGCCAGAAATGATGCACAGCATATGTGTGACTTGTTTCCTTGCATAATCTGAATTTATCAATTTGCTGAAGCTCCTTATGGATAACCCATCTGTAATTTCTGCTGGTGATGAATCAGGTCATGAATTACCACCATAAACTCCTCTATTTCTATAAATAAATCTGGATGATTTAGTCATTTCTTTGAGGATTCTTCACAGAGTTCATGTGAATGTTGTCCACAGAGAAATCTGATGATTTCACTTGTGGATTTTAACCATCCGATAGGCTCAATCCTTAGATTAATCATGTTTCATTACATTTGACAAGTTCAAGAGTCACCATACCTATCACCTGTCAGTATATTGCTTGGTAAAGAGATCTCTGCTTACTCAAAAGTATTGTTTAAGTTTTTACTCTATCCAGTGGTTTATACATGTTAAGCAATTCCTGCCTTCCTTCTTGATGAAGAAGAGACTATATTTTCATATCTGTCTTAGGGTTATACAACCTGTGTTTTATTAATAGAGTATGGGCAGCTGTTAATAGTCAATTTTATGGGTTTGAAAGTGTGTGTTAAGTGTGGTACTATATCGTTGTTAACTGCTTTAAACATGTTCTTCTATTAAACTTTGATTTCAGGATGCCAAAAAGTCTCACAAAATATACAACCAAAGCTTTCTCCTTGACAGGTTTATACTCAATGTCTTCCCTAGAGGAGAAAAAGATATTTTAAGTATTGACTTCATCCATGTAGCAGTCAACTGGGGAAAATTTTTTTTTCTATCAAATATCTCTGCCAAAAGCCTGATATATAAGATACCTAAACAACTAATGGGAATATGTAAGTCCAAAGGACATTCCCCAATAAATATGAAGTCATATAATACAGTTATCAAAAGAGAAACTTCAGTCTATTACCACAATGGGAAAGAATGATCTAAATCAAGTCTATTAAGAGAAATGTTAATCAAAACAACTCAAATGTTTCATTTCATACTTAGCAAATTAAAGATGACCAAAAATGGTCATAGTAAATTTTAGAGTGGTTGTGGGAAGAAGGTCACACTAAAGCATTGTTGGTGGGGCTTTGAACTCATCTAACTATTCTGGAAAGCAATTTGAAACTATAAGGAGAAAATGATGAAATGTTCACACTCTTTGACTCAGAGATTCCACTGCGAGGGATATAACTCAAGGATATTATCAATAAAAATAAAGGTCACATATGCACACATGCACACATATATACATATATACATACATGTAAATAGATAGATAGCAAAAACAATTGTAAAGAATGTAGATGTGTACCGGTGGGGGAATGGGTAAACAAATTTTGGTTTATGGATATAATGGAAAGTTACTATTCTGATTGGAATAATGAATATGATGAATACAGAGAAGCATGGAAAGATGCTACCAGAACTGCTAAAAGGTGAAATAAACAGAATCAGTAAAAAGAATATAGATGGATTATAAATAATATACATATTGTTATATATTATATATGTATATATATAATAAAGAAAGAATACCAACAAAACAATCCAAACTGAATGTTGCTAAATTTTTATGACCAAACTTGACCCCAAAGAAAAGAGATCATCTTCAACCCTTTTCAATATTTTCATTAATTTTGATGAACTTTTTCATCTTCTTGTTTTAAAAAGTCTTCATTGTAACAGATAGTAGTAGGGATCCATCGAGAAAAGTAAATTAATATAAAAATACCATTATAATAACTACCATTTACATGGCACTTTAAAGTTTATTAAAAGCATTTTAGAGATATTATCTCATTTGAACCTCATAATAACTCTGGGAGGCAACTGTTGATTATGATTCCCATTATACAGATGAGGAAACTAAGGCAGACCCTGGTGAAATGGCTTGCCCAGGATCACATAACTATTAAGTGTTTGAAGCTGGATTTGAACTCAGGTCTTCCTGACTCCATCTGGCTGTCTAGATATGAACAAAATTTCTTTTTAAAAAGTGCATTGGTTTGATTTGACCTCCAGATTCAAGCTACAAATCTTTAGTATGTACTTTTAAAGATACTTTAGTATCTTTAGTATCTACATTTTCCTTGATGTACATTATGTTTTATACTTATGAAGCACAAATGCCTTTTTTTGATCATTAGAGCAGGGTTTCATGACATGAGAGAGTAATTTGATCCATATTTTTGGTGGAGTCATTGAGGCATATAAAATTAATTGATTAATATGATTTTTTGGTGTATGACTCTTTGACTACTCTGTTCTACTCAGGAGCAGTGATGATAGGTTTGTCCAGAGCCATAACTGATCTATTACTACTACTATTGCTGCTGCTGCTGCTGCTACTGTGTGAGAAATGAGCCGAACCAATAAGTCCCTAACAACGAGAAGCATGCTCACCTTGAACAAAGAAGAAGACTTGTGAAATCAGGAAAGCATTTATTAATTTCTACGTTCATTCTCCCTGAATGAACAGATAGCTCCAAAGTAAGTCTACAGGAAGACTACCATTTGTTCAAACCAATGCAAGCCCTTTATACTGTTTCAAATTTTGGACTTCCCACCACACTATCTATTGACCACATGACTTCATGTTCTCCTATCTGATAGACTTCCCCTAAAGCAGCTCATTAAGTCTGCGCACAAGTTTCTGATCTTTTACCTGACCATGCTAGGTCACAACTCTGATCACTTAAAGCTGGGAGGAGTTTTAAACCTGTGGAAATAGAATTCCTTTCTTTGTTTCCCACATGCTACTACCACTACCACCATTACCACCATTACCACCACCACTACTACTCAGATGCTTAAAGAGATCTCTGTTCTATCAATCTGAGAGTTCCCTTCAATGAAGCATGTGACAGTTCATCCAGTTCTTTCATTGTCATTGTCATCATCATCATCATCATCACCGTTATCATCTCATTCTCATCTTTTTCCATGAAATTCAGATGAAAATTTATTTTTTTATATTTACTTAAAACTTTTTATATAATTATATATATTATGTTTTATATATTATATATATATGTATTATATATAATATAAAAAATAAAAAATTATTTATATTTACTGTTCACCAAAGTATTGCACAGGTGAATAAAAAAACAAAAACTATCCTGTTCCCACGTGATTTGGGTTTATTGATATTTTCCTACCCAAGTACTTTAGGACAAAATATCTTCTCTCTCAATAATAATTGACTGAGTCTTCAAAGGCTATCGAAAAGGCTGGGACTGGGAACTTCTGTGTGAGTCATACAACCAACTAACTAGCCTGGTTTTTGGATGCACTTTGGGATCCTAATACAGGTGAACATGCAGAGCCCTCCAACACAAACAAGGTCATGCTTGTTTGAGGAAGACCTACAACGGGATAAAAAGATTCAGAATTCAAAGGAGCTTTGGCTAGTCTCATCTAACCCATCTCCTTCACTTGCTTTTTTTCCCCTTTTTGAGAGGGGGGGAAAAGGGCAACTGAGTCTAAGTGATTTGCCCAGGGTCACACAACCAGCGTGTCTAAGGCCAGATTTGAACTCAGATCTTCCTGACTCCACTACCCACTGGACTACCTAGCTGCTCCCTCTTCACTTGTACAGATAAAAACTAAGGATCAGAATTTGAAGTGATCTGCCCATGGTCACAGAAGTGGTAAATTGTAGAGCTGTGATTTGAACCCAGGTCTTTTCATTCTAAATCTAAATGTTCTTAGCATTGTATGTATCCTCTCCTGACTCTGGGTGGACACCCAGAGAAAAATATTGTTTTGGAGCCTTTTGAGGTTAAGCATAAGATTATTAAATTCAAAATTTAACAAAAAGGAAAAAATGCAAAAATAAACAACAGAGCAACAAAAAACACGTATAACTTCAGGAAGGAGTAGAAGGCTTCTATCATAAAACACTCGTTAGGTGTCAATGCTCATTCTAGGAGACTGACAACCTAGATCATCAGGGAGAGAATCCTTAGTGCCCCTATGTGCCAAACCATCCCTGAAGAAGACAATCTGAACATGTGTAATTACTATAGTCTGCTTGTTAGATCATTGTACCTCAAACAGCTGAACAGTTGGTATATGAGAAATAAAGAATCATTTCAGCTTAGTGGTACTACTGCTTCCCTCCCTGCGGCCTGCTTAGAAAAAGTGATTCAAGGCATGAAGCCAAAATAAATTGCTACCAGACCCAAGTAAAATAACAATATTTCACTTTGTTGGTAGATCAAGATCAAGCTCAGTCCACTAGACCATAGAACCAGAAGATCATGAGTCAAGAACTGAAAGGGACCTTGTAAAGTCCATTTCCCTCATTTTACAGATGGGGAAACTGAGGTCAAGAGAGTCAAAGTGACACCTAGATTCCCACAGCAAAGAAGTATCGAAATCAGGATTGGAATCCTGATTTTCTTGACCTGTGCCCTATCCACCATGTGACACTGACTCTTATCAACTCCTTAGTCTTGGAGGGCTTCCATGGTCCTCTTCAAAAATAAAGAATGACCAGCAACAGAGAGTGTCCAGTGTTCTATTGTGATTTGCCTGCCAAATCTGATTGGTGAGATCTGAATCCCAGTCTTTCCGATGCTACCCCAAACAGTCTACACATTTCACCTTGATGCCAAGGGGGTGGAATCAGCCCAGGTTCTTGAGAGAGAATGGGAGCAAAGAGAATGGATGGCCCAGATTCACCCTGGTATTCACTTTCTTGATAGACACCAGCAGAAATAGGGAATGAAGTAAGAAGTGAGGGGCAGAGAGAAGCAAGGTATGTATAACATATGAACATCCCTGCTTTGGAGAAATATATTTACCTGCATTAGTGCCTGTGTAATGTAAACTTCCTGAGAACAGGTTTTGTACTCCCAGAGCCAAGCAGAGTACCTGGCCCATGGTATACAATTACTAAACTAGTGGTAATTGATTGGTTAATTTATTGCATTTGACATTATACCCATTAAATTAGAAGAACGAGAATTACCATCCCCATCTTACAGATAAGGAAACGGAGGCTCAGGGAGTTTAATTGACTAAGATGATACAGCTAATGAGGGTCAGTTTTATGATCCTTAGTGCTTTAGTCTTTGAACTGCCTCTTATGATCAGTGGGAATGTCAAAATTTCAAAAGAACCACCGATGGCATCTCGCTAGGAAAATAATCAAAATGTGCTCATTTCATGCAGGATGACGCATGCCATCTGTTGAACTTACATTTAACGACAACAACATATGAAGAGACGTGGGCCCAGGCGAACAAAATCACTGAGCCATCCGCATCTCAGAGCCCACAGCATTGTCATCTTTGTGGACTTGTTTGGGAGCGGGAGAGGAGCTTTATTATTTCTGTTATTTGGTAGGATCATAAATCCAGAGCTGGAATGGATTTCACAGGCCCTCTAATACAACCACTTTGTTTCAAAGATGAGGAAATGGAGAATCAGGGATTGCTCAAGGTCAGCCGGGTAAGTGTTTTAAGTAGAATTTGAATACAAGTCCCCTAATTCTGTGCCATGCTGTCTCTGGTTCTTAAACAATTCATTGGAATGACTTTTATCTGAGTGAGCAGGTTCTTATATACATTGATTTTTCTCATTTTTTCCCTTTTCTGTGCAGGCAAACCTATTCCCCTCTCCTTAAATCTGAAGGATTTGGACTATTTTGATTCTACCATGAAGGAAGAATTGATGGAGTATACTCTCTATATCAGGGAGATAGATAGCTTAATAGATCAAGTACAATGCCTGGAGTGAGTTCAGTCCAGCCTCAGACACTAGCTGTGTGACCCTGTGCAAGTCACTTAGCTCTGTTTGCCTCAGTTTCCTGATCTGTAAAATAAGCTGCAAAAAGGAAATGGCAAACCATTCCAGTATCTTCGCCAAGAAAACCTCAAACAGGGTCATGCAGAGTTGGACATGATAGAAACAAATGAGAAACAACAGAAACCATCTCTGTAGCCCCAGGAAATTAATTCAAGTGACCAGCACAGAATCACATAGCCGTTACATGTCAGGGTTGGGACTTGAATTCAGATTTTCCTGACTCTGAATCCGAAGATATACTATCATGCTACTTCTCACACATCAGTATATAATCTGAACAAGGAAAAGCTAGTAGGATGGTACAAAAAGACTAAATATGGAATGCCTCAACTTTACTATGTTAGGAAATGCTTGTTTTATTCCATAAATTTAAGATAAAATAAATAAATGTGGGGAAAAAAGCAAAGAATTGCTGGTTTTGGAACCTGTAAGCAGGGTTCAAATCTGGCTTTACCACTTAGTCTCTTCCTGTGTGATTGAGGACAAGGTATGTGTAAAATGAGAGGGTTAGGCCACATAATGTCTAAGGTCCCTTCTAGCTCTAGATCCTTGATTTCAGAATCTTATAATTTCATTGCACTCTCCCCCCACTCCAATACCACAAAGTAGGCCACCACTCTGCGTCCTGAGAAGGTACAAGACCAGGTCTAGCTTTGCTCTGTACCAGACCTCCTCTGCCCGGAATCTTGGATTGCTTTCGATGCTGCCCCAAGGTTGACTTACTGTACACCTGTACCATTGCTCAACCCAACCTGATCCAGTGTCCTGTTGGCTCTCAGAACACGAGAAACCAAATGCTCAGTGTCCTTCAGTCCCAGCCTCTCTGGGGAGAGGGGAGAAAGAAGATGGGAGGCCCAACTTCTCCCACGTGTTTGTTTTCTCATTAGATACAGGCAAAAAGGTAGTGCCCAGCAAGATAGCTTCAAAATAAACAAAGTGGGAGGTGGGAAGGAGGGAAACAGGATATTTTTAAAGTGCAAATAAAAACTTGGCTCAGAAACAGGTTTCAAGGGACCCAGGGAGGCAGTAGCTGAAAGGAACAGGCTGCTGGGAGTGGGACAGCCAAGAATTCCAGTGTGAGAAAACCCAAAGCCGTGGGAGGGACAGCCAGGCACAGCAGTGCTAAGGAAGCAAAACACAGTTTTCCGCCAAGAATAATAATATTATTTTCAAGTTTGCTGCCCTCCTTGCTGGTGAGTCTTCCCATCGGAAGACTGTATCCCAGGTATTCGATCCCATCTTCCAAAGAATAGAAACAATTTAGATGCAAATAATAATAATAAGCACTTAATATGTGCCAGCTGCTTACAAAGGGAAGAAATAAATGAGCAAAGGCAACAAGTACACAGCAACTGTTTACAAAGAGAATATATGAATGAATGGAGATAATAGATATCCGATGGGAAGAAAACAAAGTAAAGTAAGCAAGATTTGGAAGAAGTTCATTCTAAACAAAGGGAAAAGGTCCATAGACTCCATACTCTGTCAACCCTTGATCACTCTAGGTAACATGGAATAGAGGCAGTCAGAAGGCTGTGTGACCTGAGCAAGTCACTTAACCTCTGACTCAGTTTTCTCATCTCTTATAGAGATAATAACACAGCAGGGTTGTTGCGAGTGAGAATCAAATGAGATAAAAGATCTGCAATCTTAAAGAGCTATATGAATTTTAACTATTATTATAACAGTCAGATTCTGAAGAAAGAAGTGAAACCCATTTAAAAATCACTGACACTCCTCTGGGACTTTCATTTTATCCTTCTCACATATGACCTCAACAGACATTAATAACAGAAACAATATTAAAGATAATCCAAATATTGTTATGAAATTTTAAAAAATATCAAATCTTTTCTAGGCATTATCTCTTTTAGTCAAGTAATATCCCTGCAATGTAGGTACTGTAAGTATGAAGGTCTCCATTTCATAGTAAAGGAAACTGAAACTCAGAGAGGTAGACTGAGCCCTGCGAGGGACCTAAGAGGTTATTTAGTCCAATCCCCTCATTTTACAGAAGAAACCATGTGGTCCAAAAATGCTGAATGATTCGCCCAAGGTGTCACCGATAATTAGCGCCACAGGTGAGATTCAAGCCTGTGTCTTCATCACTCAAGTCATGTGCTTTATCTACTACACTATAAGACCACCATTGAAGGCTTTCCATGGACAAGGTATAGTACTAGATACCAAGGGAAGAAAAGAATAAACCAATCTCTGCCCTCAAGGAGGGAAAGCAGATTAGCATTTTATGAAGAGAGAGAAGGATCAAGCAACCAGGCAGAATAGGAATGAGTGCCAATACAAGATTTTATGGGAAGAATTTTGGAATCGACTGAGTGACATGGAAGATAGGGCACCCAGCATGGTGTGTCCTCATCAGGGAATGTGCTGTGCTCTACAAGCAAAAAAGAATTGAAGTAGCTCATAAGAAACACAAAATGCACAAACTGAGAAAATCCACCCCAAATATTCACATGGACTTCTTGTGCCCAATCTGTGGTAGAACATTCCAAGCTCCTATTGGTCTGATCAGCCACAGCAGGACACATTGCACCTTGACTCTAACATAATGATGTCATTTTGGTTGTCTTCCAGAGCAAAGGACAACAATCAACCACCCACTCACCCAACCAATTATGAGAACTAAGTCATGAGGAGCCTAGAAAGTCTCAGAGCTACCCTTGACTAGAGATTTCATTCCAGGTACTGCGAAAGGACAGCCTGCATAAGGTAGGGAGATGAAGGATAGAATGCCGAGTTGGAACAAGAAGGCCAATTTTGTGGGATGTAGAGTAGAGCAATTAGGTGGAACACTGGATAGAGCATTGGACTTGGAATAAATCTTGCCTCAGACACTAGCTGTGTGACACTGGGCAAATCACTTAAACCTGTTTGCCTCAATTTCCTCATCTGTAAGATGAACTAGAAAAAGACATGGTAAACCACTCCAGTATCTTTCCAAAGAAAACCCCAAAATGGGGTCATGAAGAGTTAAGCATGACTTAAATGATTCAACAAGAAGTAGAGAAATGTAAAATAAATCTAGGCTTGGTTTCTCACTCACTCACTTATAATATAAGACGACCTCCACTGAAATAGCTAAGAATATATTTTTATGGATATTAGTGGAACACAAATGTTTGTATGTGATTTGCAATAAGAACTCAATACATCAATACTCAATACATGCCTAAGAATAATTAGGCACCTTGTTGACTGATAACCACTGGATCAATTGTTTTGGTGCCTAAGGCAATACAAAAACACTATATAATTTGTGGAACAGTTGACCATCTGTGTTGATAGAGTTTCCTTACCCACAATTCCCGAAATCAGTGAAATAACAGGTTTGATCTGAAAGAAAAAAATAAACCTTTGCTTTATCTTACCATCTTCCAGGTAGCCTGGATCCTGTTTTGGAGAAGGGCATTTCAGAAATTGTCTACCATGTTGACACCATCTTCTTCTATGACTTTAACCCACAGAGCAAGAGAATCTGAGTTATGAGTACTTCCTATTGTTCTCATGAAAGGCAAGTCATGTTCCCCAGACCAACTCCATTAGCTTTCTCTGTGCTTAATATGTCTGCCCCTTTTCCAGATCTTGAAGAGCAAAGGATACAAATCAGGGATGAATACCCCCGTGACTCTCCTTCCCAACAAGAAAGGAGTCATTTTTCTCTGAATAAATGTCTTACAATATCACTTCTTTACCCTTTGGTGCTAGAGCCTATATTTACAGATTTATTTACATTTTATTTTCTTCCCAACTGACTTTAGTCTTCTACTGTTGACTAACTTCCCCTCTGGCACAAACTCCACTCTCTTGAAAGGGCCTGGAATGACTAAAAGTCACCACTGTTCTCTGTTAGAACATAGCTTTTTTGGAAAAAAAAAATGCTTAAGCAGACTATAACCAGGTTGTCAGTTAGCAAGCAGTCGTTCAGTAAGTTTTTGCTATTTTCCAGGCACAAATGTGAAATGTTTAGCCATTTTTAGTCATGTCTAACTCTTCAAATTCTATTTGGGGTTTTCTTGGCAGAAATACTAGAGTGGTTTGCCATTTCCTTCTCTAGCTCATTTGGCAGGTAAGGACACTGAGGCAAACAGGGTGAGGTAAATTCCTCAGGATCATACAGGTTATAAATATCTGAGGCTGGATTTGAACTCATGAAGGTGCATCTTCCTGACTCCAGACTTGGCAGTGTAACCCACTGCTCCAAGAAGAGGGGGTATAACTAGAATTAGGGTGGCCTGGACATGTAGGCAGACTAGATCATTTGATGAGAGCACCACAGATTTAGAGCTAGAAGCGACTTTGGAAAGAGGCTAGTACAACCTCCTCATTTGACAAATGAGGAAACTAAGGCCTAGAGAGATGAAATAACTTGCCCAAGGTCACCTTGGTATTAAGAGAAAAAACTGAGATTCGAATCTCTACAGACAGAAACTTTTGTGATCGCCAGGAAATAGGACACAAACTATAAATTCTATTCAACTTTCAGTCTTGTTAATGGGATGAAATTTTCATGGACCACAATTTCATAGAAAAAATGGAAAAGAGTTGAAAGGAAAGGAAGATAATGGATTGAGGTCAGAGAGAGACTGCTAAAACAGAACTAGAGTCAATTCCAAAGACAAATGCCTAAAGGCTCCTGTAGTTCAGTACTAAGTGTCTATCCAGCATATATGTGTGTGTGTATAGATAGATACATACATATACATACATACATACATACATACATGTATTTTGGGAATACATGGGAAATGGAAAGAGAACACATAGCAGCTAAAAGCAAATAGTGGCAGGTAGAAACAGTAGCAGAGCAGTTGAGATGCTATCAGACAGAGGCAGAAGAGGTGATGCCCATTTCTTCAAAAAGAAAACAGTCCAGCCAGTGACATGCTCAGAAGACAGTAGCAACTCTGCAGGTGAGCAAATTGCAGTAACAGAGGCATGTGTTGCTGTAGATATGTTCATTCCCATGTATCTTGATTATGTATGCATCCCTTCCATTCATGTTCTTCGGTCATGCGGGTTCCTTTATCACACATGTCCCTTAAATGTTTCTCACTAGTGATGCGGTATCCTGTGGAAAAGTGTACCCATGTTTTTGGGGGAAGGTTCTTATTATATTGGATTGTAGGACTGATTCTACCTTGTACTTTTTCCTGTGCTATTATTGGAATTGGGGTTTGTTGGGTTTTTTTTTTTTTTTGCTTTAAATTAAAATATCTTCTGGTCAATAAAAGGACCACATCAGCAGCAGGTTGTTGGTTCTGATTCTCAATGGCTACTGCCTCACAATTTACTATAGATTTATTTAGTACTTTGCAAGGAATTTACTTGTATGGGAAGAGGGGTCCTTTGTGCTAGAAACCCAAATCCTTAGTTTCCAATTTGAGTGCCATTTTTGAGTCCACCATACTGCCTCTGTTTTGGTGATGTTTGAGAAGTCACTAAAATCCTATCTTTGGAAATTCATTCCTTCACCTTTGTACCATTATTCAAGTGTGAATGAGTCTAAATAGGGCAATACGTCACTGCCATCTTTCAGTAAATTCCCTTGAACCTAGGTTTTCATATACCTTTGTGGAATTCTTGACACTTTGGCTTTCTTTGTGAGTTTTCTAGGCGCAAACCCCTGCCTACTGGACAAACCTTCTCCCCTTCTGAATTTCCTTACTACTGCTCAATATACCATCCCACCCCTCAGGCTCAAAACCCTCAAATTTTCAGTCTCTCTGACTTCCTTGACCCCTACATCCAGTTTGTTGCCAAGTCAGGTCATCTACATTCACACCTCTCCCATGTATCCCCCACCCCTCTCTGTCCTCTGATGTTTAACCTTCTTGAATATAAGATTTCATAACTTCATAACTTGGCCTTTCTGACTCAAATGCTTTTCCATCATAGTCTTTCTTCCACTGAGTTATCAAATAATCTTCCTAAAGTATAGGTCCAACCAGGTTACATTGCCCCTTTTCCCATTCCAGTGGCTCTCTATAACCCCTAGGATCAAATGTAAAATCCCGTGTTTTGTTTTTAAAGCCCTTTATAATTTGATCCCTTTCTACCTTTCCAGTCTTATTACACTTTATCCCTCCTGCCCTCCATAATTACACCACCATAAACCAAAGACCCTGATTTCCTCATTGTATCTCACTCAAGATACTCCATCTCTCAACTCCACTGTTTTCACTGATTGTTTCCATTGCCTGTTTCCAGAATGTAATGCCTCCATATCTCTGCCTCGAGGCTTCCTTTAAATCTCAGATAAAATCTCACCTTCTACAAAAAGCTTTTCTTAGTCCCTCAAAATGCTAGTTGGCTCCTTCCCTCTGAGATTATCTTCAGTTTTATCCTGTATATATCTTTTTACACTGTTGTTTGTGCAGGGTTAAACCATGAGTTAAACCTTAAACCATGAGTTCCTTGAGGGTAGAGACACTTTTTGTGTTATTTTTTTTATCCCTAACACTTAGAACAGTATGTGGCACATAGTGAGCACTCAACAAATGCTTTTTGACTTGACTATATCATTATTTACCCATTTCTCCCCCTTATAAACATCCATCCTACCAGCTGGACCCTGGGACCATCAAACCTTTAGAGACTTCATCCTGAGGGAAATGGAAGAGTGAACATATGTATCCACATTCACCTCACTATCTCTAGCTGATCCCAGACCAAACTATGCTTCTCTTCTGGCTGAGTCATCCACCTTGTCCATGTTTTTGCCATGTGTCTTGCTTCCCTGCTCAGAAATAGTACCCTTGCTTCCATTCACAATTTTCTACCTCTCCAGGAACCAAAATACAATCAGTGTTACAATTGCTTCTAGAAAGGGCATGAGAATCCACCATACGGTTTCCTTCTCTTTGATTGTTATAACTTTTCAGACAAAAAACATTTTCCCTTGAATATCACTGTCCAAAATTCTGTTAAAATTCAAATTCTAGGTATAGATTGTTTTACTTTTATATTTATATTTCAAGTATTACACTTATATCTCAAGTATCGAGCATGGTGTTTAAGACATAGCAAAAGCTTAATAAAAGTCATTCATTCATTCATTCCAGATGAAGTGGGAAGACATCAGAGTTGCAGATATATTTCTATAAAGATTTGCATACATTACCTTACTTGTGTTACCCAATAATCTCATGAGGTCAGCTTATGCAGGTCTTAAACCCATTTTACAGATGAGGAAACCAAAGAAATCTTTAAAAAATCTGTTCATCTTGAACAAACAGATTAAAAAACCTACATACCTCCATTTCAAACCCTCAAAAGTGGGCTTAGGCACTAGCTTACACAAATACATAACGCTTTGAAAATTTCTGGAACCCATCTTCAAAAAGTCAGGGGGAAAATAAACTTGAAGAATACTTAGGCTCTTTAGAACAATCCATGCTTGGAGTTCATTTATTCAGAGACCTCTCTGGGACAGAAGAGTAAAACTTTAAAGTTACATAAAAGGCAAAATAACAGGGACATTAAAACATGGGAGAGAAGTTGATGGAGTTTAGAGGAGCCAAGCAGTTTTATTGGTGCCTAGAAACTCAAGCATTTAAACCAAGAGAATGACCTGTTTTGTATGAACAACTTTACAACACGAGTGAAAATGCCCCTGGAATCTCCTACCAGGCTGATTCTGGCCTTTCCCAAAGAGACCAAGGAGAGCATTTTTTGGTTTGAGATGGGAAGCCATTACCTTTTAAAAAGTGATAGTAAGACAGATATTTGGGATTTGACTTTGTCTTTCTTTTATTTAAGAAGCTCAAATGCTGAGTGTCACAAAAATGGGAAGCAGCAAAAAATAAAAACACCCTATTTTTAAAAATGTGCTCTGCTTTGCAAAAATCAATGTAAAGTGCCAAATTCTGTCTATTTTTATAAAAGCACCCACTGAGTTCCAGCTAGGGGCTTCCAGTACTTGAGAGAAGGCCTGGGGGGAGTACAATGACTGCCATTCCCTAGGGGCAAATCATCAACCCTACCTACTTTCACACTCTTCATACTGGCTTCTATTTTTCCCCCCAAGAGCTAATTCCTGTTTGAATAATTCCAAACTGAATTTGCACATGAACATAACCCAACAAATTTGAAAAACAAATACAGGATCAGAATCTCAGATCCCTCAAGCTGGAAGGGAACTCAGGGCATTTGTATTAGGGAGAAGTTGGCCAACCTAAGCTATCTTGGGTAATATGAAAATGAACAAAGGACACTTGGTTAGCTGTGAGCTACCTAGAGTAGAGGGAACTACAGTGCCCTTCTCCTATGGGACTCCAGCAGGACAGCCAGTCAGCCAAGAAGCATTTATTAAGCACCTGCATGCAAGGTTGGAGATACAAAGAAAGGCAAACAATGAGTCTTCATCCCTACGGAGATCACATTCTAATGGGAGAGACAACTATTATATGCTGTGGTTATTGTTCAGCTATTTCAGTTGTGTCCAACTCTTCATGACCCCATTTGGGGTTTTCTTGGCAAAGATACTGGAGTGAGCTGCCATTTTCTTCTCTGGTTCATTTTACAGATGGGGAGACTATAGAGGTGAACAGGGTGAAGTGATTTGGCTAGCATCACATGGCTCATGACTGAGGCAAGAGTTGAACTCAGAAAGATGAGGCTTCCTCACTCTAGGTGCAGTGTTCTATCTCTGGTGCCTTCTAGTTATCCCCAAACAATTATAGTATACAAGCAAGCTAACAGGAAATGATCAACAAAAGAAAAGCATTAGAATTTAAGGGGATTGGGAAAGACTTCCAATGAATGGGCTCAGAAGAGTCATGTGAGTAGGCTTTCTGTTATTACTGACAAAGACAGAACCCCAATTAAAATAATTTGCCCTAGGGGCAGCTAGGTGGTATGGTGGATAGAGCACCAGCCATGAAGTCAGGAGAACTTGAGTTCAAATCTAGCCTTAGACGCTTGACACTTACTAGTTGCAAGACCATGGGCAAGTCATCTAGCCCTAACTGCCTCCCCCCATTCTCCCCAAAAAACAAAGTAATAAAATGACTTGCCCCTTGTAAAGGAACAGCTCCTTTCTTCGTCTCCAACCCCTCCTCAATGGCCTTAAATTGAAGATGCTTGAAGGTATGAAGTTGAAGCCAACTTTCAGGAGCAGAAAAGAGGAAAAAGGAAAGGAAGTACACGGGACCTGACGAGACTGAAGTAGTGAGAAGTTCTTAAGGTTGACCAGATCTTCTGGGCTCTTTTGTTCCTTTGTCCCTTAAGTTCTTGGCTTCTTTGGTAGGGTGGGAAAAGAGCTAGTTCTCCTTCCTCCTCCTTTTTCTCTTCCTCTTTCTTTCCTTCCTTTTCTTCCTTCTCCTCCTCTTCTCTTTTTCTCCTCCTCCTTCTCTCTCTCTCCCTCCCTCCCCCTTTTTTTCTCTCTTTCTGTCTGTGTCTTTGTGTCTACCCCCAATCTAAGCTACCCTCCCTGTTAGCACTGACATTGAATGCCATATGCTCTGTTCAACTACTATTGAGAGAGTTAAAAGCAGTTTCTCTTTCTATAAAATGAGAAGAATGACTTAGATGCTCTTAAAAGGTTCTCCTTCTACTTCTAAATCTGCAGTCCTATGTAGCTAACCCCTATTATGAAAACAATTCCATGGGCTCTGCCTCAAAGTTACTATTTTAATTGAATTAAATTCAAGAAATGAGAAATAAATCCTTATTATGTTCAGTGCTAGACAGTGAAAATAAGAAGATGAAAAACAAACCTTTGGGGAACCCACAAACTAAACACATGTATACAACACAAAAATGATAGGAAGGTACACCCCAACAGTTTTGATGTGATATAGAGAGTGACAAATGGCAAGAGAAAGTGACATATAATTTGAAGAGGGAGGTGGCACATGGCTCCAAGTGAATCAAGAAAGGCTTCTGAGCAGAAGTACCATATTAGCAGGACCTTGAAGGAAGGGAAATATTCCAGCAGCTGTAGATAAAGAGTGAAAACTCAACAGGCATGGAGATGGTTTGGGAAAGTGATGGAGGTAGGAGAATTCAGGATAACATAGGATAGAATAATGATTAGTCCAGTTGGATTAGAAATTTAGATTGCACTAACGGGATTGATATGAAATATGCTAGATGGGTAACTTGGAGCTAGACTGGAGAGAGCTTTCCTAAGTGAGAGAGTTTCTATATGTTCCCTATAGGTAGTATGGAGCCATTGAAAAGGCTTCTGAGGCCAGAAGAATCAGTTTCTTAGCAGTGGGAAAAGTAATAAAGGACTTAGGTTTTGGGAGATTCCTATTATTAAATTCTGCCTTTTCTATAAAAAGTAGATAAGAATATCTATAGTACCTACTTCATAGGGTTGTTTAGAGCATCAAATGAGAAAATAGAATAATAAAGGTAGAGACTAAGACCTGTGATTTCTATGGGATAGAAATTTCCTGATAAGGAAAGTCCATCCAGGAACTTAGAGTTGCCACTGGCACTGACTTGGGTGAAGACTGTAAAACGTGGGTTGTGTGTTTGTCCTTAGTTTTCAAAGAGGGTCATAACATCAAGGAGATGATGACATGACTTTCAGTTGACTTTGTTTTAAGTGAGAGAGGGCTGTGCAAGGTCATCAACCTCATTTTCTCCTGCAGAGTCATCTGAGTCCAGTGGCCAGGAGGCCACTCAACAGGAGGACTGGAGATGGCCCAGAATGCAATGGGAGACCCTGGCCCTTTTAGGCTAAGGTCTTTTCAGGTTCTTTGGGTAAGTGGGATATGGAAGGCTGAGAACAAACATGGGGAAAGTGTGGGAGGAGAGTGAGCATTTTAACCTTTGCTTGAGTAAGCAGAGGTATCATTGTAAGTGGCACTCTCTGAAGGTTATTTACAATTTATTATTGCCTGTCTATTCAACTGGAACTATTTGTTTGACTCAAGAAAATTGCAAAATGGTTGTTCCTTATATGCTTAAGACTCTTGAAAGGCAGCTTATAGTATCTAGTCACATGGCATTGGGAGCAACCATAGACATATTTAACATAAAATTCAGATAGTGCTGGAAAACAAGCAATTCTTAGCCAGATTTCCCTTGAGCCTATTAATGTGCCTCAAGAGAAAACAGTTCTCCTGTATTTGTTTAAAATCTCATCTTGAGTGACAGGCTGAATCAGTTAAGGAAAGTTAGGCTGAGATTATGTTTAAATTGGCAGGAAGGAAGTAGGAAAAAAGTTACAAAATAAAATTTCTTTTTGATAATAAAAGAGGGATAGAGTTTGGGTAAAAGTATCACTCAACATAAAATTCTTACAATCATAGAGTCAGGGCAGTTACACTAGAAGGGCAGGAAGGTAGTAATTGTTTCCAAGATCTCTCCCCCACACCTCAAGGTACCAGACTTTCTCCCACTTGGAGATTTCCCATAGGCAAGATATGACAGCAGTGAGAGCCAATGCCTCTGGCTGTTGACTAGGCTGGCCCATTATGGTACAGTTGCAAAGTTTTGTGTGTTGGAAGTAAGATGAGTAGACAGGTCCTATCTCTTTACGTGATAAGTATTACAGCATCAGGTTGTGCATAGGTGGCTTTCTCCAGGTGCTTGAATTCCTTTGGGGCAAGTTTTGTGCCACAGGCTACAAGCTGACTTGAACTTTGGTACAAATTACTGAAGAACTGGGTGATGATGATGCAGAGAATTTAAAACACACTTTAGAGACAATCTAGCCTAACCCTCCTTCTCTTTTTACAGATGACAAAGCTGAAACTCAGTTTCCTCATTTGTAAAATAGTTCTGATTTTTGTTAAACCAGAATTCTCTTACAAATCAAAAGGAAAATACCATGGGATCAGCTCAGGCTTAGAGATCTCATGGGGAAGAAGATTTTGTATTTTTTTTTACCATTTTTTCTTTTCTGTTTTAGAGGAAGAGTAGACTAGGACCTGGTAGGAAAATAATACATGTAAGATACTTCAGTAATTTTCCTCCACTGCTGTGTCTATATCTGCAGTCAGATGACATCTTCTGCCCAGGCCCACCTCAACTGCTCTGCCCTAGGTTGAACATTTTCTTCAGTGACTTGGATGAAGACAGAAATGACATTCTTATCAAATTTATATGTGACATGAAGCTGGGATACATTGAATAACAGTATGGAGATCTAAAAATATCTCAACAAGGTAAAAATGGAATTGAACAAGTAAAATTTAATAGGAATGTAACCTTACTCCCACTCTAAGGCTAGGCTAGTTTCTTGAAAGCCAGCTTTATGATACTGAATGCTGTGGGAAAGGAGTCATGGCTCCTGATTGGCTGAGAGACATCTAAGCCTAGATGCTGAATAAGGTGAAGAGATTTAGGATGCTGAGTTTGAGGAACCAATGTTCAAGAACAAAGTGAAAACTTTTGAATGGGAGATGAACTCAACGCAGGGCAGCAGATATGTAAGAAAGCTACTTCCCCAACAATAACAAAAAACAAAAAATAATGCTCTTTCTTTTTTTCTGTCTGTACCTCCAGACATTGTCAAGAACAACTATGCATCCCTAGAAAAAATCCCCTTCTGAGGTCTTTCCCTTACCCAGAATTCAGGCTTACAAATCTCATAGCCAATCAAAAATCACTTCTACCTCTCAGAACAAGTGTACATCTCTCTAAAATGATTCCTTTTGGAGCTCTTTTCACTTCATGCAGGATTCAGGTTTAGAAATCTGTGAGCCAATCAAAAATCACATCTACTGCCCAGGACAGAGGCACTGACCTTGCAAGGTTGTGATTCAGGGAAAATAAACCACCAACCAAAGACCAATAAGCAAACAAAAAAGACAGAGTAGGAGAGAGGTTAAGACCTAATGTAAAGTCATTTTCCTTGGGTTTTAAACATCACTAGCATGAGATTAGGAAGTCAGAGACTTTGTTACACAGAAGCTTATTTAACTATTATGTAGAGTTGTAATAGGATGAAAAATCAGTAACATAATATGACTATCCAAAAGCTAATCAGGTCTCAAACTTAACTAATAAAAGTTTAGTGCCCGGAAAAATGAAGGTAATAGTTTCATCATATCATGCATAGTGTTGTGTTCTATACACTGAATTTCAAGAGACCTGCTAAGACAAATTATATCTAAAACACAAACAAGGATGATGAGCAAAGTCGAGACAAAAAAATGTAAAGAGGACTTTTTTGTCACCTGGGCAAAAAGTTGAACTGGAGAAGAGAAAGGGATGAGGGTTGGCAAGCAACACAGAACATAATTTTGGTTAAAGTCGGAGTCACAGTAGGAGATGGGAAAGTCTAACTCTCGGTCTCTTGAGGCTTAGGAGAAAGGAGAAGCTGGAGTCTAGAGAAGGAGCACCAACATGAAGGAATATAGGGGGCTGTGGTGACACAAGGCAGGTCAAACCTTCAGTGAAGATGGTTGTCTCTTGGAGAAGCATATCATCCAGAGAGCAGCACCCTGGACAAAGCTCTGTGCTACCCACTCTGTTTATAAGATTACTGTGGAGACTAGGTTATATAAGAATCTATTGAAGGAACTAGAGATGCTTATTCTAGAGAAGAGATGATTGGGAGTGAAACTGATAGTTGCCTTTCAACATCTTGAAAGTTGTCATGAGGAAGTAGATTTCTGGCCACTTCTCGAGAGTAGAGTTGGAAATTATAGATGGTGTATCAATATGAAGAACTTGGTCATAAGCAGAACTGCCCCACAATGGAATCGTGTATCACTGTTAGCATTCAAGTGAGAGACAGAGAAAGGGGAAGGGGAGGGACCATGAGAGGATGGGAGGGGAGGGTGGAAGGGAGGATAAATAGAACAAGATTAGGGGAAGGGGAGTATCAAAGAGGAAATAAAAGGGACAGTAGAAAGCCTAGTCTTGGTCAGAAGAAAATCATTTGTTCTTCTTAGCAAGAATAGGAAGGAGGATAAGCAAGGAATATGTTCGTCTTTTGTTGCCGAAGAAGACCATGCCATCAGAGAAATGATGACATGACTTGCACTTGACTTTGTTTTGAGTGAGGGAGGGCTGTGCAGGTCACCAACCTCACTTCTCTTCCAGAGCTATCTGAATCCAGTGACCAGATATTCATCAGGATGACTGGAGATGACCCAGGATGAGGCAATTGGGGTTAAGTGACTTGCCCAAGGTCACACAGTTAATGAGTGTCAAGTGTCTGAGGTGAGCAAAGTATAGACCAGAGTTATATGAAGCCTCATGCAAGATGAGAGGCATGAAGGCTTTGGAATAAACATTAGTAAAGGAAGGCAGGATCAACAGAGAGGAAATCACAGATGCCTCAAAACAAAGCAAAATATGATGGAATAGACCCTAAACATACTCTGTTCACACCCACCAATTCCCTTTCTTATTCCCTAAGCAGGTCTAGACCCATAATGAAAAATTGAATAATTTGGGATAGGCCCCATAAAAACTCTTGATGCAATCATGATGAGAGATGTCCTAACATAAGCTTTGTAAGAAAAATGAAGTTAAGCTGGTGTAGGAGAGGAGACCTAGAAAAGGAAAGACCTGGAACACTGCAGGGGAGAACATTGTCAATGGTGGACTGGAAAACAGATGCATAAAGAGATGGGTGTGTCTAGTAGCTTCCAATTTTAGCTAATTACTCTTGGTATTTTTGCTAAATTCATTGGTTTTGCATTAAAGTGTTGTCATTGCACTCTAAATTCTGGTGCCTAAGGACATAGCCCAGTCATCTCAATGTAGCAGCATCAAAATTAATCTGCTCTGCTCCAAGGAGGCAACTCAGCTATCCCAGATCCATATGACTGTAGAAGTGAGAGTCATAAAGGCCCCTGGAGATAATTTATTTTCACCCCTGGATTCTGCCCATTCTCATTACTTCCCTGCTATTTGAGTGGTGATCCCTAAATTGTCATCCAATGGAGACATCTCTGCTGTCACCTGCTAGAACCAATGATCTGAATAATGTTGGAAGTGATTTATAGCCTTTTTAAGTAGACAGTGATCTCTTTACAGTTCCAAGAGTCATCCTCTGTCTCCTTAAAATGGTCCATTCCAACTGCAGGAATGAGACTCCTTATTCTGGCTCTGACTTAGGAGTACCATAAGGAACTAATGTCCAATACCCTATAGTTCAATCTATGGTGTCATATCTATTCTAGAGTGGACACTGCTTCATGGAACAGGGTAGTGCCTTCATTGTACAAGAAGGCTGTTTGGTTAAGGACTAATGTAAAGAGCCTAATTCAAATAGTCATTCCATGACAAGAAATATAGAGCTTTATATCCTGCCAACTGTTATATTAATGAGATGAAGCCTGGTAGAGTTAATGAAACGGGACTTGGAAGTATGGATTCTTATATGGATTGCTATAAATTACCTGGATAATTCTCTATTAGGCAATCCATTTCTCTCTCTACCACCTTCAAATATATAATAATCTGTACTTAACTCATGCCTTTTGCTTACAATTGCTTTTAAGAATGGGATGATTGTCCATGCAAGAGAATGGGCATCATGGGGGAAGTTAACCAGCAGGCATTTCTCCCTGCATCCTATGCTTTATGAGAAGTTAGCTTTAATTGTAAAAGTCATACAAAAAAGCAGGAGAAGAAGATTTTCCATTCTAATGTAAGCTCCTTAAATTAAAGGTAAACTTCATGAAAGCAGGGACTATTTTTGCCTTTCTTTATAATGGACAAGAAGGAGGGAGAGAGAAAGAGAGAGAACAGAATTTTTGGATAAAATTAAATTGCACTTTTGAGACCTACCCAAGGCAAGGAGAAGCATTTTTTCTGAGTAAAAGGTAATCATTCATCATGTGGGTGAAATATTTCATTTATCTGTTCATTTTTGTCCATTCATGATCAAAAAGGCTTTTGTAGCATCAGACTGTTGCCTGAATATGCTTTTATCTATGACTATTTTCTTTGCTATAGAAACTAACTCATCTATTTCCTATTGTATAATACTTTCAGTTAACTAGACCTTTTCTTTTAAACTCAAGTATTATGTTTCCTACACCAGTATAATTAATGGTTCCCAACACTTATTAAGTTATGAACAGAGACTAGAAGTGATAACATGTGATCACAAAAGAAAGAAGAGGCAGCCCTATGTCATTGAGAAAACTTACCAAAGATTTGATAAGACAGAGTACATACATATAGCCCTTACTACATATGAAAGTTTCCCATTTTAACTCATCAACTGCTGTTAACTCTGTGCTAAGTTCTGATGGTCTTATTCTATCAAGACAATGCAGGTATTGTGAAATGCCCTTTAAACTCAACTCCCTGAGACAAAGCTCTAGTTGCCTGTCCTAGCTGTGGTTCTAGAAATAACTAAAAATAAATCACACAAACACCGAGGATCTTTAAAAGATGATCCATCTTCTATACTTTTCCCAACCCCAAGCCTAGACCTTATGCAGTGGATTTATCAAGTGAGGACATTCAGCAACACAAAAAGGAAAAGTTTAAAACTAACTTAAGGTGGAGCAGTTACCTAGGGCTTCCATGAGCCAACTATACTGAAATCTCCTTGTAGCAGTGACTCAACCACTATGCTTGACCCTTCAAGTATATAATGCTAAGAAAAATATAATGAAGAAGATAAGGTTCTGGGATGGTATATGGTGAGAAAAAAAGGGACTTGAGATAAAAGATAAAATCGGAGAACTACATGGAATAATTGCAAAAGAAAAAAAAAGCAAGATATATTTCCTGGTCAGGATCATAAACAGAAAGGTCAGATTTTCCACAAATAAAATACAGATACCTAACGATGATTTCATTTGTTTTGGTCTTGTCTTTTTTCTCCTAAAGCATGGAAAATATATAGCAGTATTTGAAAGAATGAAAAACAAACTTAGCAAATATAATTTATAACAGGAATTGGACAAATTTATCTGTAAAACAGAGAAGTGAGGCAAAATAGATCAGAAAATTAAACCAAACAGTTTAATATTTACAACCAACATGAACAAAAATGCATACCTAGTTAAAGTGAGAGATAAGGCCATAATACCTTATGCCTCAGTGGAATCCAAAATTAGGAATGACTGGGAATGCAAATACAAGAAATTGATGGACAATCTTGAAGGGAAGCAAAAAACCAGTAACATTAAAAGAAAACATGCTCCCTGTGCAAGCAAAACATACTGATCTTGAAGACAAGATGAATGTTCAACCAAAGCCATCTAGTTCCCAGAAGAATAGGACAGGACAAAAAAATAACCTTAAAGCCACACTGAAGGAAATAATAGGAGAAACTTTCCCAGAAATTCTGAATATAGAAAATGAAATTTCAACAGAAAGAATTCACAGATTGCCTCCAGAAAAAAATGCAAGCCTGTAAACTCCATGGCACATAGCGGTAAAATTTAACAAGTCAAACGATCAGGGGAAAGACCTTATAAAAACAAAGTAAAAGACATTCAAAGAATACAAACTATTCCATATCCACTATAACATAGAGGAGGTAATAGAATGATGTGTTATAAAGAGCAATGGAGATCAGCACACAGGCCAGAGTGGCCTATTCTGCAATCTGAGTTTAACTATACATAAAAAATGATGGACATCTCATAATAAAGAAGAATTTGAAATAGTTTTAGAGAGAAAACCAGAAACAGTGATGATTTGCTTCTCGAACACCCCCAAGCAACAGAAATGCAAGAACAGTAAATAAATGAAGAAGTCAAGGACAAAAGCTGCCATAGAGTGACAAAATAAAGACCAGGAAGAAAAGGCGTTTTTCTAGAATGTTCACAAGGACACAGGAGTGAAAGCAGAAGTCTGGTACACCTAACAGCGAAGAGGCAGATAGGGGCACCATGGACAGAACTCAGTACTACCCAGGCCACAGATGAACTAGAATTGTTTTATGGGACTATGTTACAACATGGACAGGTTCATGACAATTTTGTCAGTTGATTTTTTTTATTTACAAAAATAATGAAAGATGAATAACTGGAGAGATATTTATTGCTAATGGTTAGACTTCAGCAAAATAATTTTTTTAAAAACTGAGCTAAATCAATTTATACAAAAATAGCTATACCAATTAAACTTTCAGTGAACCACTTTATACAGTAGAATTATTCAAAATAAATAGTATCTATTTAGATGAACAAATATATTTTACAGCATCATGGACTGCAACAATGACAGGATCATAAGAAGAAAGATAGAAGAGGCTTTAGGGTCATCTATTCCAATTCCATATTTTCACAGATAAGAAAACTGAGGCTTAGATAGTTAAGTGGCTTTCAGAAGGTTATAAGGGCAAAGGAAATAATTTTAAATGCAATAATGAAGGGTGCATGCCAGATCTCAAGATACATTTTGGGGGGAGGAGCCAAGATGGCAGGGTAGAAACATACACATATGCTAGTTCCTAACCCATAGCCCATAAAATACCTGTAAAGAGGAGCTCCCAATGAATTCTGTAGCAGTGGAAGCCACACAACAACGGAGTGGAGGAGATTTCTGTTCCAGAGAGCCCTAAAAAACTGACACCAAAGGTCCGTTGCACACCAGACCCAGAGCAGAGCCCACCTCTGCCTTGGCCATGGGGCACTAAGAGGACCAGATCCGAGCAGGCTTCAGGGACAGAATCTCCAGAGGCCATGCAGATCCATCCACCCACAGACGCCAGAGGTTAGTGAGGGAGCCTGTTTGGCTCTCCAAGAGGGGAGCAGGGTGTCCCCATAACTCAGGCCGCCTCAGGAGGCAGCAGTGGAGGCAGTAGTAGACAGGGGCTCCCAAAGCAAGCAGGGGCTCAGATCCATTGTTGAAGGTCTCCCCATAAACCCCCTGAGGGAACTGAGCCCTGCCCCCACCTGAGCACCTGAACTTAATCTCACACCGAATAGCAGCCCTGCCCCCGCTAAAAGCCCTGAGGCTGGGAAGCAGCATTTGAATCTCAGACCCCAAGCACTAGCTAGGCGTATCTGGAGGCAAGGTGGGTGTGGAAAGGAATCTCAGAAGTCAAGTAACTGGCTGGGAAAATGCCCAGAAAAGGGGAAAAAAAATAAGACCATAGAAGGTTACTTTCTTGGTGAACAGATATTTCCTCCCATCCTTTCTGATGAGGAAGAACAATGCTTACCATCAAGGAAAGACATAGAAGTTAAGGCTTCTGAATACCAAACATCTGAAATAAATATTCAATAGGCTCAGGCCATGGAAGAGCTCAAAAAGGATTTTGAAAATCAAGTGACAGAGGTGGAGGAAAAACTGGGAAGAGAAATGAGAGAGATGCAAGAGAAGCAAGAAAAACGGGTCAACACCTTGCTAAAGAGACCCAAAAAAATGCTGAAGAAAATAATACATTGAAAAATAGGCTAACTCAATTGGCAAAAGAAGTTCAAAAAGCCAATGAGGAGAAGAATGCTTTCAAAAGCAGAATAAGCCAAATGGAAAAGGAGGTTCAAAAGCTCACTGAAGAAAATAGTTCTCTCAAAATTAGAATGGAACAGATGGAGGCTAATGACTTTCTGAGAAACCAGGAAATCACCAAACAAAACCAAAAGAATGAAAAAATGGAAGAGAATGTGAAATATCTCATTGGAAAAACAACTGACCTGGAAAATAGATCCAAGAGAGACAATTTAAAAATTATGGGACTACCTGAAAGTCATGATCAAAAAAAGAGCCTAGATATCATCTTCCATGAAATTATCGAGGAAAACTGCCCTGACATTCTACAACCAGAGGGCAAAATAAGTATTGAAAGAATCCATCGATTACCACCTGAAAGAGATCCAAAAAGAGAAATTCTTAGGAACATTGTGGCCAAATTCCAGAATTCCCAGGTCAAGGAGAAAATATTGCAGGCAGCTAGAAAGAAACAATTCCAGTATTGTGGAAATACAATCAGGATAACACAAGATCTAGCAGCTTCTACATTAAGGGATCAAAGGGCGTGGAATAGGATATTCCAGAAGTCAAAGGAACTGGGACTAAAACCAAGAATCACCTACCCAGCAAAACTGAGTATAATAACTCAGGGGAAAAAATGGTCTTTCAATGAAATAGAGAACTTTCAAGCATTCTTGATGAAAAGACCAGAGCTGAAAAGAAAATTTGACTTTCAAACACAAGAATGAGAAGAAGCATGAAAAAGTAAACAGTAAAGAGAAGTCATAAGGGACTTACCAAAGTTGAACTGTTTACATTCCTACATGGAAAGACAATATTTGTAACTCTTGACACTTTTCAGTATCTGGGTAGTTGGTGGGATTACACACACACACACACACACACACACACACACACACACACACACACATACACACATGCACGCACACACAAAGACAGAGAGCACAGAGTGAATTGAATAAGATGGGATCATATCTTAAAAGAAATTAAGGTAAACAGTGAGAGAGAAATGTATTGGGAGGAGAGAGGGAGAAATGGAATGGGGCAAATTATCTCTCATAGAAGAGGCAGGAAGGAGACTTTTTAGTGGAGGGAAAAAGAGTGGAGATGAGAGAAAAATATGAAGTTTACTCTCATCACATTCGACTAAAGGAAGGAATAAAATGCACATTCATTTTGGGATGAAAGCCTATCTTACAATACAGGAAAGTAGGGGAGAAGGAGATAAGGAGGGTTGGGGGGGGATGGTGGAAGGGAAGGCAATGGGAGGAGGGAGCAATTTGAAATCAACACTCTTGGGGAGGGACAGGATCAAAAGAGAGAATAGAAGCAATGGGGGGCAGGATAGAATGGAAGGAAACATAGTTAGTCTTACATAACATGACTATTATGGAAGTCATTTGCAAAACTACACAGATATGGCCTATGTTGAATTGCCTGCCTTCCCAAAGGGAATGGGTGGGGAGGGAGGGATAGGGAGAATTTGGAACTCAAAGTTTTAGGAACAATTTCAGAGTATTGTTCTTGCTACTAGGAAATAAGAAATACAGGTAATGGAGAATAAAAAGTTATCTGGCCCTACAGGACAAAAGAGAAGATGGGGACAAGGGAAGGGAGGGAGGATAGAAGAGAGGGCAGACTGGTGATAGGGAAAATGAGAATGCTCAGTGTATTGGGGTGGGGAGAGGGGATAAATGGGGAGAAAATTTAGAACCCAAAATTTTGTGAAAATGAATGTAAAAAAGTTAAATAATTAATAAAAGAAACAAAACAAAACAAAAAAGTGGCTATTGAAGACATAGAAAGTGACTCAGAGAGAGTGCAGAAAGAGAAGAGAAGAGGGCCGATGATAGAGAAACATAGTAGGGGCCCAGTTTATTAAGGGAAACACCATCCCTGTCCTCAGGGAGCTCTCAGCCTCATGGGGAGACACAAACACATTGCAAAGATGGAAGAATAAAAACATCTACAAAGAAGTATCAACCAACGAAAATAATTTTCTAAGATCCTCCCGGATCTGCAGATCGATGCAGAGAGCCAATTTTTTGGACTCAAGGAAATAGAAATGATTTTCTTGTAAGGCTTTTAAAATTGCTAGGAAAACAATCTCCCTGAGGATTTTAAAATATGTAGAAGAAATATCAACATCCTTGGGAAAGGGGGTGTCAATGAAGGAGAGGGAGGGGACTGCAACAAAGGAGACTGGCATCACCTAGAAGGATCTCTGGTCTGTTTTTTTTTTTTTTTTTTAGAAAACTAGCCCCATGGCATTTTATTTACATTTCTATTTCTCTAAATCATCCTATAAACAAATCTGTGTATATATTTTATCCCTCCCTCCTCAGATAGACTATAAACCCCTTAAAAACAAAGTCTGTTTTTTTATACTTTGAGCTTTGTATATTTGGTGACTGATATATATTAGGCCTTTAATAAATGATTTTTAGATTGTAAAAAAAGATACATTTCAAAACAATAATCATCAAAACTATTTAGTATTAGGTAAAATGAAAACGAAAGGTGGGTTAGAGGAACATCAGAACAGACAAGCAAGGATTGGAAAGAAATGTACATAGTAACCTGCTATTCAGTAAACCAAAGGATAAAATCTGTTGGCGGAAGGGGTACCCATTTAACAAGAACTGCTGGAAAAATTAGTGCCTATGCTTCCTACTGGACCTTTCACCTTTCTGGCCAACTTCTCCTTGTAGACAATCTCTGTTCTCCGGCTTTTTAATGACATTCCCCTCCCTTGGTTTTTCTTCTAACTCCCTGACCATACCTTTTCAGCTGCCTCCGCTGGCTCATCCTCATCACTGTCCCAAAATATGGGTATTCCCGGATAGTTTAGGCAAGAGGTGTCTAAGGTCCTATCTAAGCTCCATTTCTCTTCTTTCTCTTGCTTTGACTTTGTGACCTCAACAGCTTTAATTGTCACCTCCACAAAGATGACTCATCGCCTCCATATCTCCCTTGAGCATTAGTCCTTGCTCACCGACTGACTATTGGGCATTTCAGACTCGATGTTTCCAAGATATCTCAAACTTAATACGTCCCAGGCAGAACTCATTATCTTTCCCTCAAATGCCCTCCTCTTTTAAATCTATTTCTTTCAAAAGCACTACTATCCTCCAGTACTCAGGTTCATTATTTTGGTTCTATTACTGATCCGTTGCTTTCTCGTACTCCACATGTTCAATCAGTTGCCATACTGTGCCATATCTCACAAAATCGACCATACATAACCCCTTTTCTCTCCTCATCTAACTACCCTTTATCATCTCCTGCTGAAACTACTGCAATGGCCTGTTGATTGGTTTCAGTCCTTATACAGCTATCAAAGTGATTTTCTTTAAGCACACATCTGACCATGTCACTTCCTGCCTCAATAAAATCCAATGATTTCCTATTGCTTCCACTTTAGTTTTTAAAACTCTTTACATCCTGACCACAACCTACTTTTACATTATTCCTTCTCCCAACTCTATAGCACAATAAAAATGACCAGTTCTCTCTTACATTACAGAGCATTCCATTTCCAATCTCATGACTCTTTTTGCTAACTCCTATCCCTCTAAAGTGCTCCTCCATCATACCTCCTGACACACTCCCTCTTCCCCCAACTTAGTATTAAATTTGTACTTGTTCTTTATACATTCCAAAGGTACTTATATATGTCTATTTTGTTTCTTCCCATTCAATGTAAACCCTTTGAGAAGAGGGATGTCATTATTTGTATCTATGTCTAATGTGTTGCACAGTGCCTATCTCATGTCACATTTCTTTTGTGCCTTTCTTTGTATTCTCAGTGTTTAATACAGTACCTGGCATATAAGCAGTACTTCATAGATGTTAGCTGACTGACATGGTAGGTATGTGACAATTTTTTTTTATTCAGTGTTAGTATATTACACCACACACATATCACAAAATATTAAATAGATGCAAAACCTAAATGTGAAAGATCACGTAATGAAAATATCAGAATATAGTAAAAGGAAGTCACTTTTAATTCTTTAGTTAGAGGGCAAATTTATATCCAAACAAGGGATAAAATCAATCAGAAGAGATCAATCAAAAAGCATTTCTTGGTCACCTATTATGTACCAGACGTAAAAGTGAATTTGTCTTGTTCAATAATTTTTCTAATACAATCTCAAAAGTTTTCTAGAACTTGTTCACAACTTCATCATCACTTTATTTTTGTGCCTAACTTCTTACAATCCATCCAATGCTGACGAATTCTGGCATTAACCATCTTTCCAAGTTGATGGGAGTGAGATGAACTATCATTTACATCACATAATTTGTATTTCTTTAGTTATGATGCATTTAGGACATTTTTTCACATGGCTGCTGATAAGCTGTTTTGTTCTTTGGAAACTTGTTTATTTACTTACCTATAGGGGAACTACCCTATGTCTGATGTAATTGTGTTAATTTCCTCTATATCTTTTATCACACTTTCATTAGATATGTTTGAGGTGAAGATTTTTCTGCATTTCCCTTCCCTTCTTGCTCTTGTAGCATTGATTTTGTTCATGCAAAATCTTTTTTTTTGTGCTTACAAAACATTTGAGATTCTATGAGAAAAAATATTTATTCATTTGTACCCTTTGACCAAGCAAACCCAGTATGGAAGATCTAAAGCAGAAAGATCACATATTTACCAAAATATTCATAACATCATTTTGTCCTGCAAAAAAATGACTAGAAAGTGGTGCTCATTTATTGCAGAACTATTGAACAAACTTTGAAATATATATGTCATGAAATATTGCTGTAGATTAAGAAAAGAACAATATTGGGAACTCAGGGAAAGATGGAAATATTTATACAACTGAGTTTATAGAACTCAGAAGCAGGAAAATAATATATATTGTGACTACAGCTATAATAACAATGATGACAAGAACTCCAAGGACCACAAAAATGATGATATCTAATATTTATATAGTGTTTTTAAATTTGCAAACAATGGTATATGATGTAAATGAACACAGTGCTAAGAGATAACTGAAATCAAATTCAAAATTATGACTAATATTTGACTCCAAAGGATATATGATGAATATGTCTGCTCTTTCTCAAAGTTGGGGGTAAAGCAGTAAAATTAAGAATGGACCACAAATTCCAAATACTGTATACTTAGACTGTTACTATTTTGAATAATTGGCATGGGTGGTTGGGATGCTATATAAAGGAATGACTGTGATGTTTAAAATTTAAAAAAAACAATAAATTTTTACAAAAAGAAAACAGTCAGAGAGATGTTCAGCAGAATATGAGAAACAGAGACTTCCTAGAAATAGGGGAAGACACAAAAGTGTAGGGTGAATTCAAGAGTGCAAAGTAATCTACTTTGTCTTGAACATAGAGAAGAGTGCTATAAGTTATGGCTGAAAAGTTGAAATGGCACCCAATATTGGAAGGTCTTGAATGCCAAGGAGATGAGTGAAGGTTATTTGGAAATCAATATAAAGTTAAAGGGCTTTATAGCAGAGAAATGACTAAATGTGTGCATTCATAAGATTTGTCCTATTGGCAAAGTACAGATTCAAGGGGTAGAAAACCAAGGGGGAAATATGAGTGGGAAGGCTATGGAAATAGTCCCAGTAGCAGTGCACATCTGACCAAAAATATTTACAATAGGAAAAAAAGGATGAAATAGATTAATAGATGTTATGTAAACAGACGAGATAGTAATAAAGCAGAAATAAGAAATGAGAGGAAAATGAAGGAAAATAAGGGACTGAATGCAGATTTGGTGAATGGAGGTACTACTCGTTTTTTAAGCACCAACAATGTGCTAGGAATTGGGCAAAGTACTAGGCATACAAAAAAAGGTAAAAAAACAGTCCTTCCCCTGAAGGAATCTGTATTCTAAGTAAAGGCAACATGGAAATTACTGGGCATTTATAAAATATAAGTGGAAAAGGTAGAAGATAGTTGCAGAAAGGAAGGTACTAGTATCTGGGAAGACTTGGAAAGCCCTCCTGAAGAAGATGGTATTTGATGTAAGACTTGACTGAAACCAAGGAGTCTAAGAGGCATAAGTGAGGAGGAAGAACATTCTATGCTGGCTTAGTTTCCAATACAAATAACAGGTCAAAATCAGGGCAGAATAGATAAGTGGAAATAAGTAGAAGAATGACTAAGGTTAAATGGAAATGATCAAAGATGGCTTCCTAAAACAGGCAAGTGCTTATTACTCTTTGTGAAGAAGGGTCTCTTTTGGAGTTAATTCACCTTGCCTTTGGGTTTTAGATTCAGTAAGAAAAGTATTTAAGAAAAATTCATTGCAATTATCATCTTAATATCATCTGATTCCTCTCTACTTCCCATCTAGATTTTTAATCCCAAATGGGATTAAATATGAAATATCAATTAATGACTGGAGCCAACATGACTATCTTTGAGCTCTTTGCTTTTTCCATGTCCCAATGTATTGAAAGTAATTCTTTAAGTACAGCAGCCAATCCTCTAGGAATTCCTTTTAAATATTAATATTTGATTCCCCAAAGTTTACTCATTATCATCCAGTCTCACCATCATATTTATTTTTAATTAAATCCTTTTCTTTCCTTCAAATACATATCTCAGTTCAATTCAATTCAACATTTTGGGCAGCACCTGCTCTATGCAAGGGACTGTGTTAGGCACAGGGGACAAAGAGATGAAAAATGAGACTGTCTCCGCCCTGGAGGAGGCTAGGTGACTTGGGGAACTGGCAGTACCATCAGTGAAAATAAGAAAAAAAAGGACTAATGGTTAGATTTTTGTAACTTATTGAGTTTCAGTCATTAGAGGGACATTTCTAGTTCATTTCTAATGGAAATGTCCAGTGAGAAGCTAGAAATATGAGACTAGAGCTCAGAACAGGGAACAGGGCTTCAAGCACAGACTGAGAGTCATCTCCATCATAGTGGTAAATAAAGCTGTAAATTATTGTAGGGTACAAGTAAAGAGAAATTGGCCAGTGACAGAGCCGGGATAGGACACCCACTCTCAGAGGATATGAGGAAAAAGATGAATCTGAAGAAAGGTCATCATCCTAGGAGCCACGAGAGTCAACAAAGTCAAATGCAACAAGAAGGACAAGGATGGTGCCACCAAAGTAGCTAATTCAAATGTTAGTGATGACCTTGAAAGAAATGATTGTAGAGAGGAGAGTGGGGGATGGAGGCCAGATTTGCAGGGGTCAAGTAGAGAGGAAGAAGAGCCATCAAATATAGATGTGAAAGTGGAGGGAAGAAAGTGGTGATATTATCTTGAGAGGATAACAAAGGATCAGGAGGAACATGTGTGAGTATGTATATTTATACATGTGCATGCATTATGCATATATATATATGCATGCTCTCATATATAAGCACATTGCATGTGGATATTTTGTGAACATCTGTGTGTGTGTGTGTGTGTGTGTGTGTTTATGAGATAAAGATGTACAAGAATATGTACAGGTGGCACTATTTTGATTTGCCATCTACTGGTCATCCTCAGTCCTTTCTCAAAACAATCTTGAATCCTCTTCAGAACATTGAGTCTCCAACAACTTATTCCCACCCTCCCCAATTCATCTGATCATTAATTTATCTCTGCATTGCTTTTAAATGTCAGAATCTTGTATTTTCCTCTGGTACTTTATAAAGCTTTATCTATTCCTTCAGAAAAAAAAAATTATGTGTACTTTAATCTCCTTGCAAGGCTGTTTTCTAATAGGTTTTATTTATTGAGCTTATCTCTCTAATTTTCTTCTTTCAGACTCATTTCATAACTCATCTCATTGTGTTACTTTTAATCACCATAGTGCACCTTGGTTTAAACAGCCTAAAAATAAATACTGTAAATGCATCTGTGGATGGTGTTAACTTGATTACCTAATGGTGTGAGTGAAGATAAAAGAGACTTTCAGATAAATGATCACCATAAAGACTTAAATAAATATCAGGCTATGAAGGCTATATACTTCAAAGTCCATACTATCCAAGGCTCCTTTTTCCCACTGATTGCTGATCAGCCATCATTCCCAATGCAAGAAACATGACAGTAATTGGAGATACCATCTCCAAGATGCATGCGGTCCCTGTTACGTATAGCAACTAGCCCATTCACCGAGTAGTGTGATACATTTGTAAATTACAACACTAACCTGTGCAAATGGAGACAAGGACCTCAAGAACAATGGAAAGTCCCAATCCCCTATCCCATACAGACACCATGATTTTCAAAGTGCTTATACACATGCTAAGATTAACGGAAAATTAACACTAACAAGCTGTAACACTTTTATGGTATTTTCTGAATATAATCACATTTAAGACAACCCTGAGAGGTAAATGCCATTATTATACCCATTTCAGAGAAGGAAACTGAGGCTGGGAGAGATTAAGTGCCTTGCCTAGAGTCGCACAGCTAGTAAGTAACTGAAATAGGATTTGAATTCAGATCTTCCTGATTCTAAAATAAATGTTTTGTCCGTCAGACCAACTGCTTATGTTTCTATCACTGCCTTTTGTCTTTAGAATATCGCCATTTCTGAAGTGAAGTTGATGATGGTAAAACTTTAAATCCTCCAAACTGAGCCCTCCACTTTGGTAAAGAAAAACAGTTAAAGAAAAATACACAAAAGGTGATTGAATTTCATATTGTATATAGCATTCTTCCCCAATCATCCCTGCCTTTCTACCATGAGGAGTTTTCCATCATGCTCCCGAATGAGATACCCTCCCTCACCTTCTCAGCTTCCTTTCATATGTTGTCTTCTGCCATGAGATTGGAAGCTCTTTGAGGGCAAGGATTATCTTTCTTTTTCATATTTGTAACCCTCAAAAGTAGCATAGTGCCTGTCACATAGAGGATACCAAGTAAAGGCACATGAACCTCATGATTACAAGGAAGTATGTTACGGAATGGGAAAAATTCTAAGAGGAGGGGAGGAAGAAAAGTTAGAAATTACGGCAATCAAGAAAGAAAAGACAATATCAGTCAAATTTATCAAAGAAGATAAAGGAAGAGGAGAAGAAATGCTGAAATAGTGATTATCCTTACTTAGGTCACTATCTCTTCTATATCATCCATTAAAATAAATTGGTGAAATTTTAGCTTCCTTAAAGCAAAGGCAGGAAGCCAAAGCAAACAGAGACCTGGCCTGGGCAGCAGAAAGACCTAAGCTCATTTTCTGACTCTGACCCCAAGGGCAAGGGACTTAACCTCTCATTACACCAGACAACTCTCTGTGACACTGTTTCAGAAAAGGGACTGACCTGCACTGGGAGAGGTAATTTTTACCCCAGGGAGTTCCCTTTATCAAAGAAATCAAAGAATTCATGCAAAATAAATAAAGAGAAAAAGAACCCTCCCCTGAAGCAGTGATCAGGTCCCTTGTCATGATGGGAAGGAAATGCTGGGTATTGCAGATACCACTTGTGGAGCACAGACTGGTAGCTGTACCAGGCTAGAAACCCTTTGAATATAGACACAGACGTTGATTATATATAGATATAGATAGATAGATAGATATAGATAGATAGATGTAGATATACACACATGCATGCATGTTTTTATGTTTGTATATAAATACTATATTACTATGTATATAAACACTGTATTAGTGTGTATATAAATACTATATACTTTATGTATTTAAATACTATGTATTTTATATATAGTATACCATATATAAAGAACATCATGTATATGGGCATGTATGTATATACATACACATCTGTATTTCTCTCTCTGTCTCTCTGTCTCTGTCTCTGTCTCTCTCTCTCTCTCTCTCTCTCTCTCTCTCTCTCTCCCCCCTTTAATCACTGGATATGTGTCACCTTAGACAAACTTACATCTGAGAAAGAATTTAGTTTAAAAAGGCCAGGGTCTCCCATTGCATCTGTGGCCATCACCAGTCATCCTGACCTATGTCTTGTCACTAAACTCCAGTAACTTTGGAGAAGAGAGTGAAGCTGATGGTTTTGCAGAGTCCTATCTCGCTTAAATCAAATTCACTTGGATGTCATAACATCTTTCTGATGTTATTGGTGCTCTTTCAGAATGAATGATGAAGAACTGCACTATATAGTATATATAATATACAATATATAAGCACTATACTATATTATATATAGTATACTATAAATAAATGCTATATTATATATATATATACCATGGATGCCACCGTATATAAATACCATGTATATGTGTATATTCAATAATGCATTGTCGTATATTATATGTGTTTGTAACATATTATGCATTTTATATAATTTAGTATATTGGGCATGTATATGCATGTATATATACATACACAATATATAAATACACATAATGGGTCATATACACGTATATAATGTTTATATACACAGATATATAACAGAGTTCATGATATAACACATAGTATGCATTATATAGATAATATAACATCTACAATACATTATTATGAATCTTATGTATTATTACATAATATATAATTTGTGTATGTATATTCAGTGTCTAATTTTAAGGGTTTCCAGTTGAGTAGATCAAAGCTGATCATTCCACAAATGGGGTTCCAAATAAAAGTGACGATTAGTTATTGTTATATTGAGATATAACCATACCTTCAGTGTTGGGGGACAGAGAGTTTAAATGACTTGCCAAGGGGAAATATAGTCACCATGTTTCAGAGATAGGTCTCAAACAAGATCTTCTTAGCTCAGATGCTGGATTTCTGCCATTTCTCTCTTTTTACACAAACTGGAAATTATAGCAGGTAAGTTTCAAAACCAACTTTTTAAATATAATAAAGGGAAAATTTATTAAGTTCATATTTTATGCCTTGAAACAAGTGTCTCTTTGCCCCAAGGTAGACTCAGTTGTCATTTTACAGTGGACCTCCCTGGCTCTTCATGGATGGGTTCCCTTTTGCACAGTGAGCAAACAAATCAGAGAATGACCTGTACAACCCTGGACATGGAGATCCAGCCAAGATTTCAGTCTTCAAAGCTGGCTATCGATTGAACCTACGATACAGACCATAGTAGAGATAAGCACTATATTTTTTTCAACTTCATTATGTAGCAGAACTTCTCTTTACTCTCAAAGGGGCAAGTTCCTACCATCAGAATGTTTTGCCCCACGTGCAACAGAAAACACGAAATCTGATTTCTGAGATTTCTCAGTCAAGGAAGTACCTCCAAGTCCTTCTAAATGAAAGAGGTTCTAGTCACTGCCCCCTTAAGCTTTTCACTTCATTTTGGTACCATATTAAATTTCACAACTTTGTCTCCTTCCAGATTTAGTATAAGTACATCTTATTCTATTGCTCTGCTCACATACCCATAGCACTCACTAAACTTCAACCAAGGCAACATTCATGTGTATAAAGTAGGAGCTTTGCATAGAATATATTAAAATTCACATTTGTCTGACTCCATTATGCCATCTGTACCCAACCCCTTTTGGAACTGAAATTGGCATGACAGCTATCCTACCACCAACCCTTCTTGCTGGGTGGTCTATGGAGAGAAACATTTTCCTCTTAACACAGGAGCACAACCAAAGAGAAAACTGAGGCTCTGTGAAATTAAATGACTCACTACCCAACCTGTCAGAGCACTATACTTGGAATCATGAGAATTTGGGTTCAAATCCTGCCTTGGACACTTATTAGCTGAGTGACCTGAGTAAGTGACCTGGTCACTTCTCTGGGATTCAGTTTTTCTTATTATGAAGAAGGGGGCATGGGCTAGATGGTCTTGAAAGTCTCTTTCAACTCTAGGTCTGTGGTCTTGTGATCCTAAATCACTTACTCCCTGTATGACCGTGGGCACAGTTATGACTCTGAGCCTCAGTTTCCCTATCTATAAAATAGCTTCTCTTTCTAGACCAGAGAGTCTTAATTTTTTATGTCACAGCTTCTTTTGACAAAGTCTGAAGAAGCCTCTGGATCCCATCTCAAAATTACATTTTTTAATTCCATGAAATGAAACACATAAGATTACAAAGGAAATTAATTATATTGAAATAGAGTTGTCAAAATACTAAAAAAAAAAAAAAAAGTTCACGGACTCCAGATTACTAACCCATGTTCTATATCTATGAATCTGCCAAGAGCTATAACTAGGACCAGGTGACTAGGGATTTGCCTCAGTGTGATGAAATTTGGCACTGAGAGCATTTACAATTCTTCAGAGGCATAGAAACAAGACAGCCTAGCAACCACATAGGAAGCCTCGTTGGCTGAAGTCAGAAGCTCGTGTGACCACATCATAGCTGAGCTGTTCTCTGATTTGCTGGTACTTTCTGACCAGTGTCTGGGGCCATGTTCATGTTAGTTGTTCTAGGGTTCTTGTCCCATGTGCCAAAATAACTAGTTACAGTTCCTATCCTATAATACAAATACACACAGAGAAGTGGGTCTGGGACAGCGCTAAGGCCTAAAGGGAAAACAGCCCCACCTTCTACCACCCTTATTCTTCAATTTCTAGACCTTGAAGTGACATGTTCACTACAGGTTCTGTTAGCAGGTTTAGTGAGACAGCGGGAAGAGTGCCTATTAAAATACTCAGGTACATTCTCTTTTCCAGTGTTTACAAGACATGCACATACACACAGGGAGAATGGGGTATATGGGATATTCAGTTCTTTCTCTGCCTAGTTAAGTGGAAATGTAGGGTCTTTGTCTTATCTAGGACCCAGAATCCCCCCATAACCCAAAAACTGTTTTGAGTGGTGGAGGGAAATGTCCATACTCCAATGATGCACCAATTAGGACACTCTTTAAGTAACATTGGTAAATTTATTCAAGAGGTAGCCTTTCCTAGTGGATAAAGGATGGATATTAGGATCAAGTAGACCTGGGTTCAAGTCCCACCTCGGACACATACTGGCTATGTGGCCCTGGGCAAATCCCATAATTTCTCAGTACCTCAGGTAGCCCTATAGGATTATGAATTCCAGATATATTGCTCATCTGTACTGGCAGAGGTTGTTCCCATACTGGGAAGGATCCCTCCACACCACTGAAATCACAAGTTGACATGTCCCTACTCCATTCTTTGGGTGAGAGGTTGGACTTAGGTCCCCCAGTTTCTCTTCAGTGATAAGCATGATCCTATGATATTCAGGTTTTTTTTTTTTCAATTGCAAAATGAAGAGTTTGGATTACATGTCCCCTAAGATCCTTTCGGCTCTATATCTATGATCATAATGTCTTCTCTAGGTGTCAGTTTCTTCACCTGTGAAATGGGGAAGTGGGGTAGATTCTGACAACCATTTTGGCTATGAATCTGGGATCCCAACAACTCACCTTTCTAAATTTGAATTCTCCTGGTGCAGTGTTAAAATAAGCTCACAGGTCCACAGTGCAGGCGAACCTCTCCTCAGTTCCTTCCCGTTGCCCTCCATTTTTGTTCGTACTGACCATTGGGTAACATTAACCAATATCCCAGGACACAAATGGACCAAGAAATGGAATCTTGACTTTCTAGTCCTCATTCAATTTCTTCAAACATGCTCCTTTCACTCCATCGCTGATGAATCACCCATTCCCTCACGAAAAAAACCACATACCCTACAAAGAACCCTATGTATTAGGTAGTCATTGTTCTCACTTTTACTAATAAACCAGAAACCCAGACAGGGCCTTTGAGTACCTGCTTAAGGGGAAAACACTGAGCCAGTTGGAGAGTTCGAATGAGACAGTCCCAGTTCCTGGCTCCCTGCCTGGGGCTCTGTCCAACAGACCATAGTAGAAACTGGGGCCTGCTGAATAGGGGGCCCGGCGGTTGCTAGGGCATAAGATGATGTTGAAATTGGAAAACTCTTAGGGATGCTCCCCACGGAGCTTAATCCGTTTGAAGGCCTGGGCTGTGAACCTTGGATGCCAGGTCCACATTCCTCCACAAAACCCCGTGAGCTTGAATGCTACAGTCAGTGACCCCATGAATTTAACTAGATGAATTCTTATAAAGCGGTGTCATAAAGGAAGGCTGCTTGGTGCTTGGAATCTGCCAACGGGCTGTCTTGTACTCCTGGCTCACAGTATGGGAGCCTGGGAGAGGAGAATCCCACGCCAAGTCAATTTGCCCTGCTCTGGCGACCAGCAGTGGAATGCTGGGCTTTCCTTGGAGGCATGGCTGTCTGTCATTGTGGATGCTCTCCTTAATGAAAGGTTTATATGCTCATCGAAAAGGTCAGGTGCTCACTGCACACCAAGGCCTCTGTAGCTCAGTTGAATGGAATATTACAGGGCTCCAGACTGCCATGTTTTTTGGACACAATGAAAGTTGCCTTTGCCTCATCTGAGGAAATGGAATTCTTGGACTCTTTGCCTTAGGATGCTTCCAAATTATGATCGTTTTCAGGAAAGGGCTCTAAGAATGGGAAGGGCAAGAAATTATTCCCTTTATAAAAGTGCCAAGAGGCAATTTGGTCTCTGGGAAGGCTTTGGTGCCAGAGAGCTTGAGATAAAATCCTGATTCTGCCCCTTACTGACTGACTGACCTTGGGCAAGTCACTGCTGAACATGCCAAACTTCCCTCAGTTTCCATAACTGTAAAAAGAGAACACTGGATGAGTGATACAAAAGGTCCCCTCCAATTTAAAGTTTCATGTCTAAAACAATCTTGCTTCTCCTTTTACAGTTTGCATTTTAATTAGTCAGCTCCTTGAGGGTAACAATTATTTAATTTTAGTTTTTGTATCCTGAGAACTTGGCATAGTGCCTCACAAACAGTAGACTTAATAAGTATTTGGTGAATAGAAGCAAAGTGAATTCAAGTTCTATTAAGAGGTAACAAATGTAAGACTGGAAAGGAAAGTCATCTCCAGCTACATGAGGGATTCAACCAAATACACATTCATGAAGCACCTACTATATGTCAAGCATAAGGCTAAGTCCTGAGGACACAAAAGCAAGATATGTCCTTTATGAGGACTTTTAAGGAACTCATTTTATACTGGAGAGAAAAGAAAGAAGAGGTAAATAAATATAAAGTATATACAGAACAAACTAGAATGGAAATTCCTTGAGGGCAGGCACAGTCTTGGGGTTTTTTTTTCCTTCTTTGTACCCCTAGAATGTACCAGAGTATCTAGCACACAGAAGGCACTTAATAAAAGCTTGTTCACTAGAATACAGAATAATTGGCTCAAGCATTAGCAACTAGAGGAATCAGGAAAGACCCTTGAGAGAGATAGAATTGGGAATGAGCCTTGAAGAATCCTCAGAGTTTCAGGAAATGGAAATGAGATGGTGGAACTCTATAGACATGTGTGACCAGACTATGCAAATGCAAATAAGTAGGAAATCTAACAGAAGAGGTGATGTTATTTCTACTCCATTATCCATATATGTGTGTGTATTATGTATGTATGTTATATGTGTATTATATATGTATGTTATAAAAATACACATGTACATATGTGTGTACATATGTGATATATGTAAAATCATTCACTCAGTCAGTCAGTCATCAACTACTTATGAATGCCCACTACATGCACTTCTTTTCAAGAAGTCATAACTCCTTTCCTTTTCTTTCTTTGTTTTTTTTGGAGGCACTTGGGGTTAAGTGACTTGCTCAGGATGACACAATTAGTAAGTGTCTGAGACTGGAATTGAACTCAGGTCCTCATGACTCCAGGACCAGTGCTGTAACCACTGGTCAACTAGCTGCTCCTTTTATTTAAAAAAAGATCAGGTTTTTTATCATCATGGATCAATAGCCCACATGAACATTATTCAGAGACTCGTAGCAGGCATGCACCAATCAACCAATCTAGTCATTCATTAATGGCCTGTTACATACCTAACTCTTCAAATGTGTGCTGGATGATATGAAAAGAAAACAAACCAACAAAGGGTGGTCATTGGATACAAAGAACTTGCAATCCAGCTGAAAAGAAAAGATGAAATAATTAGAGAATGAGACAATACAGAACTACATGCTAAATGAAGGAGGTACTGTGGCATAGTAAATGAGGCATGGGGCTTGAATCAGGACCTTGCTCTAAGTATGAGAGGAAAAGAAAGAGAGGATTCTGGGCTTCACTTTCCAGGTAAAAATTCACCAGACAAGAACTTGAGTGAGATCTTAAAGGAAGGCTAGTACATGCACAAGAAGAAGAGAAGGATATATAATGAGGAAAGAAATGGGGGAAGAGATTGAAACAATAGCCTGGACTGTCAATATTTGACTGTGTCCAGTTCTTGGCGCCCTCAAAATTAACAACTTTATTAATACTTTTAAAAAAAATCAGACTTCTTTCCTTCACTGAATCCTACCTTGTAACAAATAAAAACTCAAGCAAATTCCAACCCAACAAAGGAATCTTATCTGACTGCATAACATTCCATCCTTATCAGCACTCAACTAGAGGAAAGAGTTATGTTTCCACCCTGATTCTGCTAACTCATAGAGAAACATTCCCATTGGTGAAAGAACCCATGGGAATATTTCCTTATATGACAGCACACCTACAAATAGGCAAACCTCAGTTTATTTCATTTTATATCAGATCATACAAGGACCCCTTTGGAGAGGTGGGGAATTATGGGGGCAGATCATGGAATGTACCTTTGTACCTGGATAATGCGAGCATTGTTTTTCTCTCTATTTTTTATTCTTTGTTATAAGAGATGGCTCTCTAGGAAAAGGGAAGAGACTTGGTATCAGAAAGCAGAATTAAAACAGAGAAGCTTATCATAACTCAACATAAGGAAAAGAAACAAAAAAGAACTTAAAGCTGCCTCAACGATAAAATGTTGGGGGGAAGGGGAGGAAACAAAGAGATAACTCCACTGATGGTAGGATTGAGTTTCTGTCAAGGCTGTTATGGATGAGATTCATCCTATATGTAGGCAGGGCCTGAAGTTGATAGTCACTGAGGGTCCTTTTAATTCAATGACTGGAAGTGATAACTCAGTGCCCCCAGAATTAAGTGCAATATAAAAGAAGAAAGAACCATCACACTCTTAGGATTCTTTAACCAGCAAAAGTTAGCAATTTGGGTGGAGAAGAAGAATGCTCTGGATGAGGGCCTGTCTTCTTTCAAAGCTTCAGATCCAGCCAAAGGTTTGGCTCCTGCACCCCCCCAACCTCCCCATGCCCCCACTTCCAACCCCTTCTCTTTGCAGTGCTGGGTTAAAAGGTCCTTTGGCTATGAAGTTGGAACTTTGCCAGCAAAGTGGCTCTGGAAAGAGAGCTGTTCTGGTTTTTCAAGGGGAGACATAAATCCTATCATATAATGAAAGAAAAGAAAAGAAACTTGTAATATCTCAGAAAGAAAAAGGAACAGAAAAGGTTTAAGGAAAGAATGACTTTGTATGATTAGTAAGGCTGAAGATACAGAAAAAAATCAGGAAAAAATGTCTGGTGCTCAAATGTATATACTCTCACTAGAGGATATTACTATTATTAATATATTAGAGGGTATTATATCTTTCAGTTTTTGTATATAAAAAAATTCTACATACATAAGACCCTAAACAAAGCTCTCATGACAGGGGTAGTATTAGTATAGTCACTTTGCAGAGAACTAAAAAATTAAATTTAATAATAAAAATTAAAGAATTTTGGTGAAGGTCTTATAGCTGGTAAATGAGAGAATTAGAACTCAGATCCATGTCTCCCTACTCTAAATGTAGTGCTCTTTCTACTAGACTACAAAGGACCTTGTCCCTCTGTATTAAATCTACACTTCATACAGATTATGGTATATGACTATTATTGTGCTATAAGAAGGGAGGGGAAAGAGAGGGGCAAAACAAGCATTTATTAAGTACCTATTTGTACTGTGCTAAGCACTTTGGGCATGTTCTCCCATTTTATCCTCATAACAACCCTGGGAGGCAGGTGCTATTACTGTCCTCATTTTACTGATGAAACTGAGACAGACAGAGTTTAAGTGACTTGCCCAGGGCCACACAGTTATTAAGTGTTCTGAAGCTAGGTTTAAACCCAGATCTTCCTGACTCTGGGTCCAGCACTTATACCCACTGTACCACCTGACTGCCTAAAGAAAGGGAGATTAGGATAAATACAGAGAAGCATGGGAAGACTTACATGCACTGATGCAAAATAAAGCAAGCAGAGCCAGGAGAACAAACAAATGATTGCATTGATGTAAATGGAAAGAATGGAAACATACAAACACAACACTGTATAATTTTGATGATTGAACTTGGCCTTGAAGAAGGGATGTGAGAGTGGAACACAGTCCTTCTTTGAGGACTATGGATGTGGAAACTACATATACTGTCATGGTCACTTGATGTGTTGGCTAGTTTCACCGAGTTGTTTTATTTCTTTTTTATTTTAATGGTTTTTCACGATTGCCACTTATTTGAGTGGGGTATGGGAGGATATGAGAAAAATGAATGTGAAGCAAAAACACAAGGTTTCACTAATTTTTAAAAACTGAGCTGGGAACCCAAAGAGTGCCAGAAGTCCACAGATCTTTGCAACATGAAGACCTCATTAAGTCAATCTTTTCATTCATGTCTGAATCTTGGTGACCCCATTTGGGGATTTTCTTGGCAAAAACACTGGTTTGGTTTGCCATTTCCTTCTCCATCTCATTTTATAGATGAGGAAACTGAGGCAAACAGGGTTAGAAAATTTGCCCAGGGTCACACAACTAGTAAGTGTCTGAGGCCAGAGTTGACCTCAAGTCTTAGGATTCAATTACTCCTAAGGAATGGCATACTAAAAGTAATATTGGACTTTAAATCTTAAAGAGGGCCTTTGGTTTGAATCTCCACTCTTCTGGAAATAATATAACCTTGAATAAGTAACCCAACTTGTCTGAGGCTGTTTCCTCATCTCTAAAATGGGGGGATTGGATGAGATGAACTTCTAAGGTCCATTTCAACTTTAAGTATATGATTCTAAGAATCCTAGCTCAACCAATTTGCTCATTCATTGCGAGATCTTGGTTAAGTTGAAATTCTTTGGCTCTTAGTTTACTCCTTTGTTAAGTATAGGTGTTGGAGTAGATATTTCTCTTATCATTTAACTCTTCCTCCCAGGTTGGATGGTGGTGGAGACCACAGCATCCAACCCATGTTGGAGTCATGGGATCATAAGATGACACATAGTCCTTGAAGTTTTTTGTTCTTTGATGTATGAGTACCCTTTTCCAACTACACGTTAAGTATTCTGTGGGCAGGGATCATCCTCAGTTCATATCTTGTACATCTCAGGTACCATTTGGTTCATAAACTTGTATGACTCAGAGCTCTAATTCTGGCTCTTACATCTATGTGACCTTCCTTGGGAAAATCATCCTACCTGGGCCTCAGTTTTCTCATCTATAAAGGATGTAGTCTGTAGTAAATTCTACTATTCCTTCTAACAATAACTTAACCATATCTGCTACATGCAAAATATAGGAATCTTGAAGAATTATAGGACACAGATCCCATCCTTAGAGAGCTTAAAATCTAGTTGGGAAGGGATGCGCATACACCACACAATGAGTGAACTTATATACAGACCTATGGTTCAGCAAGTGAATTGTAGTAACATGCTCTGGTCTTTGTGAGCTACAAACTATAGAGTGAGAAATGTGGTCTAATAGAAAGAAAACTGTATTTGGAGACCTAAGACCTGAATTTGAATTCTGACTCTTCTTTTACTGTTGATGTGACTTTGAGCAAGTAAGTTAATCATCTTAAGTCTCAGTGCCTTATCTGTAAAAGGAGAAGACTGGGCTAAATGATCTTAATGGTTTCTTCCATTTCTAAATGCTGTGAACCTAGAGAAATGATGAGTGAGATATGGCTAACAGTAGAAGATCTCTCAGAGAAAGAGATTTCTAGCTGCAATTAAAAATGGGGAAGAGTGGTAGAAATGGGTTTGAAATGCTGCACATCAGCCTAGGTTGAAAGGTTTGTTACTTTTGTTAATTTTCTCCCTTCTTTTAAAAACTAATTATTACAATCCACAACTCTCCGAAAACTGGAAAATGGAGGGATATATTAGAAAAACATAGGTGATGGAAAAACAAACCATATATATTTTTTTTTTAATTTAAGCAGGGGTTCTTAATTATGTATGTGTGCATGTGCAAGTGCATGTGTGTGTGTGTGTGTGCATGAGTGTGTGCCCTGGATTCCACAGTGAGTTTGTGAAACCTCTGGATGCCTTCCCATAAAACAATACATAGAATTGAAAGAGAAATTGATTAAATTGAAATACATATATCAAAATAGTAATAAAAAACACACAATAACAATCACAAAGTTCATTAATTCCTTGTTTTAAAGAAAATGATGCTTGCTAGCTATGGGACCATGAACAAGTCATTTAATCATGATTGCCTCATAAAAATGGAAGAAAGGAAATAAAAAAAGGAAGGAAGGATAGAAGGAAGGAAGGAATAAAAGAAAGAGAATAGAAACAAAAAAAGAAAACTGTGTGAGATACAACTGGATGGGAAGCCCTCTTGGTTGAAGGAATGGTATGCACAGCAAATGGGTTAGCCTGGCTGGGATGTAATGATAAAAAATGTCATTCAATGAATCCAGACTTTGAAACCAAAGAAAGGAGCCATGGAAATTTTTTTCTACAGCATTTGGAGTAGCAACTGCTGCCTTATTTACTATTGCTTCATTAAGGGCAATGCATAGGAGAAATCAAGACCTCACCATCAGAGAACCTGGCAGAGAGGCAGGCAAAGTGAGTCAGTCAGAAATAATTTATTAAGTGCTTACTGTATGTCAGGAACTGTACTGTCATAGATAGAAAGTCAAACAAAAACTTGATTCCTGTCTTCAGGGAGTATCTATTCTAATGAGGAAGAGGTCAGGAAAGGGAAGCAGAAATCTATGAAGACAAAGCAGACGTCTGCCTTTTACCAGACTTGAGCGACAATGATTCACCTCAGTTTTCTTTCTGTCAGACACTTTTAACCACCACTGTCACTATGGAGGCTGCCTACCAAACCACAGGCTGTCAGACAGGGTCTACAATGACTCTCACAAGTCACTTCTCTTCATGAAGGAAGTTTGGAAGAAAATGAATCATGGAACTGTGTTGCAAAACAAAATGGCACATCTGTGGGAAGGCGCATGAAACTGTAACATACACAGGGTCTCCTTCAGCCATGCCTCATGTTTAGAGATAGGATTTTAATTTTAGAGGTCAAAGACAACTAGTCTAGCTCCCTCATTTTCCATATGGGCAAGCTAAGGTCCATGGAGATGAAATGACTTAGGAGTACAGGATCACAGATTTGGAGCTGAGAGAGACCATGGAGGTCACCTAGTCTGATCCCTTCATTTTGCAAGGGATAAAACTGGGGTCTAAGGATGAAGTGACCTCCCATATGATGACAGATTTAGAACTAAAAGGTACTTCAGAGGTCATCTAACCCAATACCCTCATTCTGAAGATGAGTCAACTGAGGCTCAGGGATGGAAAAGTGATTTGCCTAAGGTCAGACTGAAATCTACGATCCATGTCTCTGTTAAGACCTACTCGCTGATATATTTTTAAGGAAAGAAACAATGGTATGAAAGTGAAAGGTAAATTTTCCTCTCAAAATCTATGTGTGTGTATATATTTATATACACAAAACTGTAGAGAGGAAAAATTAATCTTCACTTTCATTCATGGAATTGCATATTACTTTATATACAATATGTTTGCATAGTCCATATGCTATATACACAAATATATTTAAATGCTTAGATTCCATATATTAAATTACAAACATATATATATTAGATTTACAATGATATATAATTCAATGAATTATGTGAATATTACGTGAATATATAAAGTGAAAGATTATCTTTTTCACTTTTCCCAGTAGAAATAGTCAGAGGGCCTGAGTTCGAATGCCACACCTGCCGCTCACTACATGCATGTCCTCAGTCAATGACTTGAACTTCCTTGAGTCTTCTTTTCATCATTTTTAAAATGTTTTTGTTGTTGTGTGTATGTATGTGTGTAAGTGTAATGTCTGTTTCTATGCTATTATGTATAACTATATATGTTATACATGTCTACATATGTAATAATACACAATTCCATGACCTAAAGTGAAAGATACCTTTCCTCTCAAAAGTGACATGTCAATTATATATTTTAACATACATTTTCCTCATGTGTAATTATACATAATTATATGACACATATTTGTATATGTAATGATATGCAAGTTCCATGAACTGAGATCAAAGATTACTTTTTCCTCTCAAAAGTTATATTATATATTTTCCTCTCAAAAGTCTATTATATATTTTAACATGCATTTTTCTTATATGTAATTATGCATAATTATATATAATATATATGTAATGATATGCAATTCCATGAACTGAAGTGAAAGATTATTTTTACCTTCAAAGATGTGATATGTCTACTATGAACATGCATTTCTTTGTTATACATAATTATACATATGATATATGTTTATGTGTGCAATGATATGCACTTCCATGAACTTAAATGAAAGATTACTTTTTCCTCTCAAAAATAAGACATGTCTAGTCTACATTTTAACACGCATCTCTTCCTTCAAATGTACTCTCCATTTGGGTGGTCTGCAGGGTTGTCACCTGTTGGGAATTTAGTATTTCCCTAGAACTAACTGCTTTGATAAACTAAAACACTCAATTTCCAAATGTCAAAAGGGACTTTCAGCAATGCTTAAAATGAACCTCACCAGCTGTGTACTGTGGGCAACCTGTCACACTGTCCCCATACACTGTCAATCCTGGGCCACAGCGGACAAGAAATTATACTGTTGGAATCTCTTGTTTCTCAACATGCTCAGAAAGCTGGCTTCCAGAGTGAAGCCAGGGGACCTTCAGTGGTTTCCAGAGAGAAAAGTAATTATGCAAGTAGATGACCTAAATCACTTCTGATGGGGTAACTAGATTGGTAAAAGGCAGCATGGTGCAGTTCAAGAGCTGGGAATTTGATTTTTTAAAAAATATTTTGGTAACTATATTTCCATAGGCTTGGTTTCCGTTATATTTTATTTCATATATTTAAAAACATGGTTCTGAGAAGGGGTCCATAGGATTCACCAAATTCTGCCAAAGGGGTCCAGAACACAGCAAAGGTTAAGAGCCCTTGGTGTATTGGATTTAGTACTGCACTTGAAACAGAGGATCTGGGTTCAAATCTACCTTTGCCACTTACTAGCCATGTGATGTCTATCAGTGTTTCTTTCCCTGTGAAATGAGTGGTTTAAACTAGAAGACCTGCCTGGTTCCTTTCAGCTCCAAATCTGTGATCCTAAGATTCCATTGCTCTCAAAGCCTCAGGTAATTCCCTAACAGCACTAACTAGAGATGAGTTGAAATCTCCATCTGTGAGGGGAGTTCCCATGCTGATGGAATTGCATTTTAATGGATCAGGTTGGCAGGGTGGAGAATCTCATATGCCTAATGTATCTAGATGTCAGTGAGTATGTCATCATATCTTTCTGGATTACAATGAGATAGAGCTGTTGATAGTACAGTCAGATACTTTTACAGCTGGTTGAACATCTAGAGCCAGAATGTTGATCAATCAATGTCAGCCAAGGGGGTTGTCTCTGGTGGGATACCACAGGACTCTGCTTTAACAAACCTTATCATTTTACATGTTGGTTAATGTCAAGTACATTTCATTAGGGCAATAGAAAGAGCCTTTAGGAGTGTTAACTTTTAAAATTATTTCATGAAGAGTTATGGATAGTCAAGATTTTGCTGCATTACTCTGTTCATCCAAAATCTTGGAGGAAATACTGAGTTAAAAAAGCTTTAGCCAGTATATCCAAATATAAACTCTTTGGTTTTTTTTTTAATTAGTGTTAATTAATAATGATAAAGAAATGAAATATTTTGGGGTATATAGTACTAGCTTTCTAGGGGCAATATACAGCTGAATATCAATAAATAAAAATAGCTAAAAGATAAGGAAACAAGCAATTCAAGGACAAGATCTATGATATTTTATTGGATTGTATGACCAAAGTGTCAAATCAGTAAGGGTGGAAATGAACCTAGAAGTGATAGCTGTGGGAGAACAAGAAGAAGGTTAATGTCATGATGAGGACAAATGGAGGACATAGGAGAAACATGATGTTAGGAGAAAAGGAAGGACAAGAGGTTATTAATAGAAAGGGGAATTCCATGTTCAAAATCTAGGAAGTACTTTGGGAAAATGAATGAGTAAATTAATAAAATGATGATAAAGCCCTTCCTATGTGCAAGGTACTCTGCTAGATACTCAGAATAAAAATAAAAAATTAAGACAGCCCCTGATCTTGAAGGAGTTTACATTCTAATGTGGGAGAGAATCCCTCTGTCCATGTGGAGAGTCATATCCTCACATGTAGTTGTTACTGCTTATATTTCACAAGATATCTTGGTGTTTGGGGGACTATATGTTTTTCCTCTCTATTTATTTATTCTATCATTTCTTTTTTCCTGAATAAACTGGGAAAATTAACTCTTTTGTCTAATGTAGTTTTCATTCCTGATTCCTTGATATATAGCTATGGTAAACCAGGTTTTGATTAAGCCCGCTGGGATTGAAATGGAGCTACTTTACCATGCCTTTAAACCCAAATCTCTCCAACTCTCACTGATTAGCCACTAATAGGTCCCAGATCAATTCTTGCTTGCTCATTGTTTAAGTTTTGATGGCTCCAAGTGAGCATAAATAGCAATTGTTTTTCTTCTGAGAGTCTTCCCCTCCAAGAGTGATTCTTTTGAGAAATCAAACTAGGCTGTCTTTTGCCTCAGTTCTTACCTAGTCTTCAATCATTGAATGGGTGTTGCCTCAGACAACTCCAGGAGAAATGTCAGGAGCAGAACAGAGGTCTGTACACAGTATTTGTAAATTTGACTAAGGTCTTTGACACTGTTAGTCATGGTGACTTTTGGAAAATTATGTCAAAATTCGGTTACTCAGAGAAGTTCATCAGCATTCTATGACAATTTCATTATGGCATGTTTACTAGGTTCTGGATAGTGGACAATGTTCTCATTCCTTCCCAGTCACCAATGGAGAGAAACAGGACTGCGTGCCTGCTCTCATGCCTTTTAGCACAATATTTTCAGTCATGTTGTCAAATGCTTTCAATGAGGATCAAGGTCAACTTATTGTACCATAAGTTCTTCAATTTACAAAGGCTACAAGCCAAGACCAAAGTGGAGGGATTGTTGGTGCATGATTTTCTGTTTGCAAATGATTGTGCACTCAATGCAGCCTCTGAAGTTGAGATGCAACAAAGTATGGATCAATTCTCTGTTGCCTGTTCTAAATCTGGCCTAATATTCAACACCAAGAAAACACAGGTGCTCCATCAGCTACCATCACAACATCCATATGTGAAACTATCGGTTACAACAAATAGAGAAGTTTTGAATGCTGTAGATAAGTCCACTTACCCTGGTAGTTTACTTTCTAGGGATGTACACATTGACAATGAGGTTGATGTGCATATTGTTAGAGTTAGCTCAGTGTTTGAGAGGCCTCAAAGAAAAGTTTGGGAGAGAAGATGTATTAGACTCACTGCCAAACTGAAGGTCTACAGAACCGTTGTTGTATGCCTGTGAAACATGGACAGTCTGCAAGCACCATGCCAGGAAACTGAATTATTTCCATTTGAACTGTCTGAAGAAGATTCTGAAGATAACCTGGCAGGATAAGGTACCAGACACTGAAGTGTTTGCTCAAACTAAACTGCCAAGCATTCAAACTATGCTTCAGAGAATGCAACTCTGATGGACTGACAACGTTGTTCAAATGACAAAGGTACACTTGCCAAAAAACTATTTTATGGAGAACTCACATGGGGCAGGTGATCACATGGTGGTGAGAAGAGGTTATACAAGGACACTTTCAAGGTCTCTGTCAATAATTTTGGATTTGATTGTACAACATGGGAGACACTGGCCCAGGACCACTCAGTATGCTGTGCCCACATCAAAAAAGGTGCTGTGCTCTATGAGTAAAGCAGAATTGAAACAGCAGAAAGGAAACATAGCATGCACAAATTTGGAGTAACCACTCAAATGTTCACATGGACTATCTGTGCTCAATCTCTGCTGGAGTATTCTGATCTTATCTTGGTCTGAGCAGCCACATTAGTACACATTGAAATTTCACTTTATCATGGTGATGTCATTTTGGTCCTTTTCAAGAACAAAGGACAACAATCAACCAAATCTAGCCTTCAACCATTGAATAGGTGTTGCCTCAAACAAAGTGAGACCTGGGAAAGACCTTAGCTTAAAAAGGTCAGGAGCAGATATAGGGAAACTGTGGCCTCAAGACCACATGTGACCCTCTAAGTCCTCAAGTGCAACCCTTTGACTGAATCCAAACTTATTTGCTCTGTGAAGTTTGGATTCAGTCAAAGCACCACACTTGAGGACTTAGAGGGCCACATGTGGCTTCAAAGTAGCACGTTCCCCATCCCTGGGCCAGAGTCTCCTACTCCATCCAGGGCCATCTCTAGTTATCCTGATCTATTTCTTGCCACTGGACTCCCATGACTGGAGGAGAGAGTGAGGCAGATGACTCTGCACATCTCTGCCTCACTTAAATCCAATTCACTTGCAAGTCAAGACATCACTTCCTGAAGTCATTAGTCTTCTTTGAGAACAAAAGGTAACCAACAACAAGGAGGAGAGAATAAATACAAAAGAGCAATGCTCAGGAAAGCATATTTGGGTTTGGGAAATCAGAGAGATGATAGATAGCGCTATAAAGAATTTGAGTAATTCGTCATTTCCAAAGATGACTGCAGCAAAGTAAGAACATAGTCAACACAACTGGAGGAGGGTAATGAATTTGGGGACAAGGGTATTGGAAAGATAGTTAACTTGAATACTGAAATGATTGCAAAGATAATCAAAGAGATTGGGCTGTAGAAGAAGGATGAGGGAGGTGCTGACATCATTGGGGAAGGGGAAAGATTGTAACCTACTAACTAGATCATAAAATTTTAGAGAATAAGAAACATGCTATTTATTTTGGAATCTTTCCCAGGATCTAGCATGACTTGAACTCTTCCATTTATTAATCCATCCATTTATCTTAATCTTTAAATGTCTTCTATATAAACGTGACTGTGTTAGGAATAAAAGACAAAGAAAAAAAACAACTCCTGCTGTCAAGGGGCTCACGTTGTACTGGGGGACATGTACAAAGCAGGCACTGAATAAACATACTGTTGTTGTTTTTAATTGCCTAACATTAAAATTTCTTTGCAACAAAAGAACTCTAAGGTTAGGATTCTTACCTTTTTTGCATGTGTCATGAGTACCTTTTAGTCTGGTGAAGGTCTTTTGAGAATGGTACTTTTAAAGCCACAAAATAAAACATATAGCATAACAAATGATATATTTAAATTCAGGTGTGATTTTTTTTTAGCTCATAGATACAAGATTAATAATTCCTGCTATTGAGTTCTGCTTCTGATTGCCAAGATGATGGGGCAAGAAGTAAGTCATTTTTATTGTCCCTAATTGACCTCTGAAAGCTCAGAAAATACCACCTCAGGAAAAACCCTGGAACAGCTGAACCAGCAGAAAGACAGGGTATAGCAGTCCTATAGCTCAGGAAGCTTAAGGAATTAATGGAAAAGGCCCCTCTCGCTCCGGGGGAGGGGAAGCAGTACAGGACAGGAGGCATCCCAGCAAGCTAGTTGCAAGCCCCACCTCAGCAAACCAGGGGGAGGTTCTGAGTCCTCGGTTGGTGGATCTTCCCACTCACTTCCAGTGCCACAGCACAGGTAAGGGAACCAGCTTGGAAAACCATCACGTGAGCCAGCATTCTCCAGCAGTCAAATCTCCCAGTGCTTCAGCACAACTCCAGGAGGCACAGCTCCAAGCTGGCAGACATCCTCCAGCAGCCAAATATTTGAGTGCAAAGCTCAGGTAAGCAGGCACTACCCACGGGCCAGACTCCCCACCCGCAACTTGAGAGCCTCAGTGTTGTTGGCCCCAGCTCAGCACCAGGTAAGCTGCCAACCCCCTACAGTCTCCAGCTGCAGCACCTGAGACCCTGGCACACAAAGTTCAGTGACAAGGTCTGGGTTCCTAGCACAAGAAACTTGGATCAGTGATCCCTGTGCTTCAGGAGAATTCAGCTCTAAAAGTCAGGAATTAGGCAAAAACTATGAGCAAAAAGCAGAAATGGAAAATGCCCATAAATTCTTTTTATCAGTACAGGTAAGATCAGGCACAAATTCAGAAGAGGACATTGTCAATATACCTACATCCAAAACCTCAAAGGGGAATATGAACTGGTCTCAACTCAAAATTTCCCCTTGGATGAGCTCAAGAAGGATTTTAAAAATCAAATAAGAGAGGTAGAAGAAAAATGAGAAAAGAAATGAGAGGTATGCAAGAGAGAGATGATAGCTTGGAAAAGGAAACAAAAAATGACTGTAGAAAACAAGTCCTTAAAAAGTAGTATGTTGAATGGAAAAGGAGGCACAAAAACTCAGTGAAGAGAAGAACTTCTTAAAAAGTAAAATGGGTCAGATGGAAAAGAAGGTACAAAATTTAACAGAAGAAAACAATCTCTCAAAAATTAGAATTGGGCAAGTGTAAACTAATAACTCTATAAGAAATTGAGAATTAAACCGAAATAAAAGAATGAAAAAATAGAAGAAAACATAAAAATTGGTAAAAACAACTGACCTAGAAAATAGATCCAGGAGAGACATTTTAAAAATTATCGGTCTACGTGAAAACCATGATGAAAAAAAGAGAATGGTCTGCATCTTTCAGAAAATCAAGGAAAGGATCAGAAGGTAATTTAGTTGTTGAAATAATCCACCAATTACCATCTGAAAGAGATCCCAAATAGAAAATGCCAAAGAATATTGTAGCCAAATTCCAAAATTATCAGATCAAAGAGAAAATACTGCAAGCAGCCAGAAAGAAATAACTTAAATATCATGGAATCACACTCAGGGCAATGCAGGACCTTGTAGCTTCTACATTAAAAGAACAGAGGACATGAAATATGGTATTCCATGAGGCAAAGGATCTTGGATTACAACCAAGGATCAACTATCCAGTGAAACTGAGAATAATTTTTCAGGGGAGGAGATGAATGTTCAATGAAATAGGGGACCTCTAAACTTTTCTGATGAAAAAACTAGAGCTCAACAGAAAACTTGATCTTCAAATATAAGACTTGAAAGGCATAAAAAGGTAAGCAAGGAAGAAAAAAGAACAATATTAATAAGTGCAAACTGTTTACATTCCAACAAGGGAAGATGACACTTGTAACTCTTGAAAACTGCATCAATATTACATTTAAAAGGGGTATACATAGACAGAGGGTGTGAGTATAAATTGACTGATGTGATGATAAAAAAAACATCTACGTGGTGAAAAGGGATTGCACTAGGAAAAGAGGAAAGGAGGAGGCAGAAAAGGGTAAATTACATCACATAATTTACAGCAGAAAGAGATGAGCATTGTTTGAACCTTACTCTCATCAAATTTGACTCAAAGAGTGAATAACATAATCAGTTAGGTGTAGAAGTCATTTAGGAAATAGGAGAGGAAAGGGTAAAGAAAAAGGAGCAGCTGTATAGAAGGGAGGGAAGAAGTAAGGGTAAAGGGGAAGAAAAAGGAGGGCACTGACAGAAGGGAGGGCAGACTGAGGGAGGCAGTGGTCAAAAGCAAAACTCTAGTGAGAAGGTAAAGGGAGAAAGGAGAGAGAAAAGCATAAGGGGAGATGGCATGGAGAAAACGATACAGATAGCATTTACAATTCTGAATGTGAATGGGATGAAGGTTCCAATAAAACAGAAGCAGATAGCAGAGAACCATAATCCTACAATATGTTGCTTATAAGAAACACATTTGAAGCAGAGGGATACACACAGAATAAAGGTAAAAGCCTGGAGCAGAATATACTATGCTTTACCTGAAGTAAAAAGAAATAAAGCAGGGGTAGCAATCCTGATCTCAGACAAAGCAAAAGCAAAAATAGATAAAGTTAGAAGAGATAAGGAAGGAAACTACATCCTACTAAAAGCACCATAGATAATGATGCAATATCACTACTAAATATATATGCACCAAATTGAATAGCATCCAAATTCTTAGAGGAGAAGTTAAGGGAGTTACAGGAAGAAACAGACAGCAAAGCTATACTAGAGGGGGACCTCAACCTCCCCTTCTCAGAACTAGAGAAATCTAACCACAAAACAAACAAGAATGAAGCTAAGGAGATGAACAGACTTCTAGTAAAGTTAGATATGATTGACCTCTGAAGAAAACTGAATGGGGACAGAAAGGAATATACCTTTTGCCAGTGCTACATGACACTTCCATACATAAAAAATGATCATGTAGTAGGGCATAAAATCCACACAGACCCATGAAGAAATGCAGAAATATTAAACGTATCCTTTTCAGACATGATGCAATACAAGCTACATGTAATAAAGGACCATGGAAATACAGACTAAAAATTAATTGGAAGCTAAATAATCTAATCCTAAAGAATGAGTGGGTCAAAAAATAAATCATAGAAATAATAACTTCATTCAATAGAATGATAGATTCAGTGAAAGTGGTTCTTAGGGAAAGTTGTATATCTCTAAATACTTACATGAATAAAATGAGAGAAAGAGAGATCAGTGAATTGGACATGCAACTAAAAATACTAGAAGCAGAACAAATTAAAAATCCCCAATTAAATATCAAATTAGAAATTCTGAAAACCAAAGGAGAGATTAATAAAATTGAAATTAAGAAAATTATTGAACTAATAAATAAAACTAATAATTAGATTTATTGAAAAAAACAATAAAACAGATAAGTTTTTTATTAATTTGATTAAAAAGAAAGAAAGAAGAAAACCAAATTATCAGAATCAAAATTGAAGAGGGTGAATTTACCACCAGTGAAGAGGAAATCAAAACAATAATTAGGAGTTCTTTTGCCCAACTGTATCCCAATAAATGACAATCTTAGTGAAATGGATGAATATTTACAAAAGTATAAATTGCCAAGTTTACTGGAAGAGGAAATAAAATACCCAAATAACCCCACTTCAGAAAAAGAAATTGAACAAGTCATAAGTGAACTCCTTAAGAAAATAATCTCCAGGGCCAAATGGATTTTCAAATGAATTCTATCAAGCATTTAAAGAACAATTAATTCCAATATTATGTAAACTATTTGGGGAAAAAGACAAAGAAGAAGTTCTACCAAATTCTTTTTATGATACCAATATGGTGCTGAAACCTAAACCGGGAAGAGCCAAAACCAGAGAAAGAAAATTGTAGATCAATTTTCCTAACGAATATAGAGGCAAAAATTTTATATAAAATATTAGCAAGGAGATCACAGCAACTTATGTTGAGGATAATACACTATGACCAGGTAGAATTTATATCAGGAATACAGGGCTGATTCAATATTAGGAAGATTATCAGCATAATTGACCATGCCAACAACAAAACTAACAGAAATCATATGATTATCTCAATATGTGCGGGAAAAGGATGTGACAAAATACAACACTTATTCCTATTAAAAATACTAGAAAGCACAGAAACAAATGGAGTATTCCTTAAAATGATAGGTAGCATCCATCTAAAACCATCAGCAAGCATTATATCTAATAGGGTTAAGCTTGAAGCATTTCCAATAAGATTGGGATGAAATAAGGATGTCTATTATCAACACTTCCATTCAATATTATACTAGAAATATTTTCTTTAGCAATAAGAGAAGAAAAAGAAATTGAAGGAATTATGATAGGCAAATAAGAAACAAAATTATCACTCTTTGCAGATGATATGGTGGTATACTTAGAGAATCAAATAAAAATTATTTGAAATAACAACATTAGGAAAGTTGCAGCATGTAAAATAAACTCATATAAATCATCAGCATTTCTATATATTATTAACAAATCCAAGAGCAAGAGAAAGAAAAGAAATTCCTTTAAATGCTACTGTAGACATTATAAAACATTTGGGAATCTACCTGCCAAAACAAACCCAGTAACTATAGGGAACACAATTACAAAACACTTCTCACACAAATAAAGTAAGATCTAAATAATTGGAAAAATATCAGTTGATCATGGGTAGACAGAGCTAGTATAATAAATATAAAAATTCTATTAAATCAAATAACTTATTCATACCATTTGAACTATTAAAAATTGTTTTATAGAGTTAGAAAAAAATAACAAAATTTATCTGGAAGGATAAAAGGTCCAGAATATCAAGGGAAAGAAATGCAAGCAAAGGAGGCTAAGATATACCAGATCTTAAATTGTATTATAAAGTAGCAATCATTGAAACTACTTTGTACTGACTAATAAATAGAGTGGTAAATCAATGGAATAGGATAGGTATGCAAGACACAACAGTCAGTGACTATAGAAATCTCCTATTTGATAAATCCAAAGACTTCAGCTTCTGGGATAAGAACTCACTATTTAACAAAAAATGCTGGGAAAACTACAAAATAGTATGGCAGAAACTAGGCATAGACCAATATCTTACACCCTATGCCAATATCAAAATGGGTACATGATTTAGATATAAAGACTGATAATATAAGCAAATTAGGAAAGCAAGGAATAGTTTACTTGTAAGATCTATGGAGAAGGGAAAAATTTATGACCAAACAAAAGATAGAGAACATGAAATGCAAAATGGATGATTTTAATTAAATTAGATTGAAAAGATTTTGCACAAACAAAGCCAATACAACAAAGATTAGAAGGCAAGCAGAAAACTAGGAAACAATTTTTACAACCAGTGTCTGAGAAAGGTCTAATTTCTAAAATATACAGAAAACCAAGTTGAATTTCTAAGAATACAAGTCATTCCCCAATTGATAAATGGCCAAAGGATATGAACAGGCAGTTTTCAGAGGAAGAAATTAAAGTTGTCTATAGTCATATGAAAAAATGTTCTAAATCGCCATAGACTAGAGAAATGCAAATCAAAACAACTCTAAAGTATCACATCACACCTATCATATTGGCTAACATGACAAAACAGGAAGATGATAAATGCTAGAGAAGATGTGGGAAAATTGGAACATATGCATTGTTGGTGGAATTGTGAACTGATTCAACCATTCTGGAGAGCAATTTGGAACTATCCCCAAAGGGCTATAAAAATATGCATACACTTTGACCCAGCAATATGTCTTCTAGGTCTGTCTCCCAAGGAGATCATAGAAAAGGGAAATGGTATAAAATATTTACAGCAGCTCTTTTTGTGGTGGCCTAGAGTTGGAAATTGAGGGGACGTCCATCAATTGCGGAATGACTGAACAAGTTGTGGTATAAGAGTGTAATGGAATAGTATTGTGCTGTAAGAAATGATGAGCAGGCAGGTTTCAGAAAAACTTGTGAAGACTTATATGAACTGATGATGGATGAAATGAGCAGAATCAAGAGAACATTGTACATAGTAACAGTCACAGACCTTGATAGACTTAGCTTTTCTCAGCAATGAAAAAATTTAAGATAATTCCAAAAGACTCAGGATGGAAAATGCTCTCCACATTCAGAGAAAGAACTTTGGAGTCTGAATGCAGATGGAAGCATATTATTTGCTCTCCTTTTCTTTTCTTTGGCTGTTTTATTTTGTTTCTTCTTTCTCATGGTTCCTCCCATTAGTTCCAATTCTTCTTTACATCATGACTAATGTGAAAATATGTTTAATATGAATGCATAAGTAGAGCCTGTATCAGATTGCACAATGTCTTGGGGAAGAATGAGGAGAGGGTGGGAGAGAAAACTCAAAATCTTATGGAAGTGAATGCTGAAAACTAAAAATAGATAAATTAATTATATATTTTTTAAAAATTGCTGCATAGGAGACTAAGTTTTGTACTTAGAATCAGAAAAATGAAATCTCACCTGATAACACTAGGAGTTAGAACCCTATGAAGTCACTTAACCTCTATGGATCTTAATTGCTAGGACTTCTCTATCAAGAGAACATAATGCAGTGGGAAAAGCACCTGATTTCAGTTCAAGTCTCTGCCTATGTACGTTTCAATGGATAAAACACTTAACCAATCTGGGCATCAGTTTCTTTATCTGAAAAAATAAGGTTGCTAGACTGAATGATTTCCAAGATCCTTAGGAAATACTTTCCAAGCCTTAGAATGCTATATCAATGCTAATGATTATCTTTGTTGCAGTCATTCCTGCCTCAAGAGCTTACACACACACACGCAATCCCTAATCCTTCTCCTATTCATGTGTAAGGTATTTAGGATTACAATTTACTCAAGCTTGAAAAATGTACTCTTTCTGCTTCTTTGCTGATACTTTGCAAGTGTATAGATAGATAATGTTGAAACCACATTCTCTGTTGCCTAGTTCCTCACTTTTTTCTTCTCAAAAGAAATATGGTGGAGATAATGGACCAAAAAAGGTTACAGATCTTGAATTAACATGAAGCAATCCATTAAAAATGACACCATGATGTTTTCATGATAACAAATTTGGATCTACCCTTGCGATGTGAATCCAAATCCCAGACCTGGTGGGGCAAGGGGTGGTGGAGCATGAAATAGGTTGTCAAAAATGTGAATCTAAAATATGAGTCAACCAAAGAGACTCAAACACACACACACACACACACACACACACACACACTTACACAAATTTCCCCCATCATATTTGAAATACAGCTGGTGAATTTCTATAGAACAAAAATCAGTCGAAGATCTCAGCAGATAAAGTTGGAGTGCTGTGTCTCAAAGTTTGCTACAATGATGAATGTTCTTTCCTTAATGAGAATGCTTCAAAATATTAAATATGTAATCTAAGAATAATATGAACACACTGCGCGTTTTCATAATTAGTTCATCACTTTTATTTACCTCATGTATAATACATAACAGCCTACATCATAAAATAAGTTAACAACTAAATGTCAGAGCTCCCCCCTCCCCTTATTTAGGCTATCTGCTTAGGTACTCAGAGTGACACGCACTGGCACCAGGAAATATATTGCCAGATAAAATTCTTACTATTACTGGAAAGTCATGTCCCAAAGCACTGACCCTTCACTCTCTTCCTCAGTTTGGTAATGCCATTGCCTTCCAAAGTCAGGTTACACTGTGATCCAAAACACTGGATTTAAATCTGTGTAGATCTCTGGTAGTGAAGTGAGAGGAGGTATAAGGAATTTGGAAGCAGTCTGAGACTTCACAATCATTTTTATCTTTATTTAGATCAAGGAAAATATGCAACCTGATTTAGTTAAAATAAATAAATCAACATAATTTTAGTAGACTGAACAATGAATCTTGTACCTAAATACATATTACTATTCTTTAAATGGCAAATTAAACACAAATTCCTTTTAAAAACATGCCTATGTCCACGGTAGCTTTTTCTCATCATGTATTTTCTCAAGTCATGGATATTAACAGTATAACCACTGTCTATCAATAACATAACTGGGGTGGGGTGATCAGGACTTTCTAACAGGGTTCCAAACTAACAGGGTGCTGATAGCACTTGAAGTCTCTCATAGAAAGGACAGAGATTGGCACTTAATTAACAAAAATAATTACTTAAGATAGGGTGTTATCAGATGTTAGGTGGGTGTGAATGTCTTCTTTTCCTTGCCTGCCTGTATTAATAATACCAGCTTCTCACTAGTCCCTAGAAGTCTTTTCAGGAAGGAGAGAAGGAAAAAAGGAAGGAAGCAGAAGGAAGGAAGGAAGGAAGGAAGGAAGGAAGGAAGGAAGGAAGGAAGGAAGGAAGGAAGGAAGGAAGGAAGGAAGGAAGGAAGGAAGGAAGGAAGGGAGGGAGGGAGGGAGGAAGGAAGGAAGGGAGGGAGGGAGGAAGGCATTTGAGAATTCCCTTTGTGCTATTTGCTTTGGGCTTCGTTTGTGGGCTTAGATGTGCTTCTGCTATCATGTAAGTTTTCTCACATTAAAATGGGATCTTCCAACTCAGTAAAGATTGAGAATCACTTTCGACTTGTAATCACCTGTCCAGAAACAAGAAGTTGTCTCTTACATGAACTTGATCCTAGTATTATCTTCTCTTTCCTGATCTAAAGGTATAAACATTAATTAGCAAAGCATTATCTATGAAACTTGAGATCCCTAATGGTTCTCTGGTTCAGGCTCTGAAATCCATATTTAAAATGAAGGTGATAGGGGTATCCTGGCCAAGTGCCCTTCTCAAATGGAACTTGGAGCTGGAAGATCTACTGAAACCCACTGGAATGCCCTTCCTCTTCACTTCTGCCTAACCAAAGTCCCATCTTCTGCATGAAATCATTCCTAAACTCCCTTGCCCCCCCACCAATTGCTAGTACTTCTACTCCCTAAACTAACTTGTATTCACTTGGTATATATTCTGTATATATTTTGGCACCCAGACTATCCCCATCAGAGGAGAGTAAGGTCCCTGAGAGCAGGAACTGTTTCACATTTGTCTTTGCATCCACAGGCTTAGACCATTGGCTGGCACATAGCAAACACTTAAATGCTTACTGATTAACTGAATGACTGTCTGACTGGTAGACTCCAATATCTTTTGCACCAAGTGGGAGGAAGTTAAGTTCCTCTAGGGCAGAAACAGTCTCTGTCCTTGTGAACCAGAACCTATTTCGCTGTAGCGGCTTCATAAGATACTTGTTCTACTGAATCACATTGAACTGAATTGAAGGTTGGGTTAAGACAGAATAGCAATTTTGGTCATCTCTGATGGGGAGATCATCTCAGAACACCACACCGTAAGCTCCACATGATGGAAACAAGAGTTTCAGGGATCTAGACTATAATAAAAACATCTGGAGAATAAAAATGGTTTTCCATGTTTATCTTCGCATAACTCACTTGTGCCTAGCATGGTGTCTGATACAGAGTAAGTGTTTAATAAATGCTTGCTGATTAACTGATGCAATTATGAGTGGATTCATATGCTTATTTTCTCTCTTTCCCTTTTCTTCCATTTGTCTATTCCTGTTCATCCCCTCTTTCACAAGCACAAATGTGTAAACACAAACATATTATATATGTGTGTGTGCATATACATACATATATATATATATACACAGAGACATATCTATATCTAGTTATCTATATAAATAGATATATATAGAATATAAAATATATATAATATATATAGTCTACTAGGGTTTATATAGATAATCTATATATATATACATATATGCATATATACACATATATATAGTCTACTAGGGTTTATATAGATTATATATACATATATATATATATATATATATATAGTCTACTAGGCTTCTGTCAAAATGATAATGAGTTAGAATGGGAAAAAGATCTTAAAACCAGAAAGAAATGATAATAATATAATAATGATTATAATGACAAAACAGTTAACATTTATATAGTGTTGTCGATGTGCCAGGCACTGTGCTTAGAACTTCACAGATACTATCTTACTTGATCTTCACAAAAATCCTAGGAGATATGTGCTGTTATTATCCCCGTTTTACAGATGAAGAAACTGAGGCAGAGGTTTAAATAACTCATCCAGAGTCACATAACTAATAAGTATCTAAGAGAGGATTTGAACTCAGATCCTCCTGATTCCAAGTTCAACATTCTATCTACTATATCACCTTAACATGAGTTCCAATTCAGAAAGTCTTGATCTGGCTAGTTTTCAATCAGTCCAACATGAACAGGGCCTTAGTTTGATTAATTCAAAAGATGTATGACATTTGGTGCTATCTCTAGGTTCCCATCTTTCTCTCACCAATTTGAATGCCTTTTTGAAGCATTTCCATACCCACTGTACATTCATGTTATCACTCAAGATAAGAAAGGAAAAGAAAGGCAGGTGACATGATTTCCAATAAAAAATTTTCAGCATGGTGTTCACCATAGTGGAAAAGTAACATCTTTATAGCATTTGCTTTACTAAAAAGTTAGGCCAAGAACCAATCTCCCCACAAACTTTGTCAGAAAATGTTTTAATCCCTAATTCTAATATTAACTCCCGTTGTGATTTTGGGCAAATTATATAACCATGCCCCCATACCCTGCTTCTTCTGCCAAAGAATAATAAAAATAATTTCTTTTCCCTATAATACACCTTTTATCATAGAAGCTCAAATGCTTGTATTACTTCCCTACCTACCACTCATGCTGTGTTGTGAAAATTAATTAGCTAATGTCTGGAAAGTGCTTTTAAGATGAAAAGTACTATGTAAGTGTTAAGTGCCATCCAAGAGTGCCCATAAGGACAACCCAATAGAGAACATATTAGGTCTTCTGGGAAATGAGTGAATAGCGAGCTAGAAAAATCTGGGTGACAAAATTAGAAAAGAAAGAAAGAAAGTAGCCTTGTAGAGAAAATTCAGAGAAGTCTACGCTATTTACCACATAAACAAACACAGATGCATTTACAAGATAAAGTAAATCAACTCTGGGGGCTAGGATGATGAAACATAATAAGAAACCAGCTCTTCTTTCCTTGGGGGAATATTATTATTTTAGAAATGACATGGGGAAGTAAGTGGAAATTGAAACTAAGTTGAATGGCTGGGAGTGATGGGTGGAGACAGAGAAAATCTGATCAGAAAACAACCATCTACATTCTACAGAGTTTGAAGAGCAGGAAGGATGATGGTTCAAGCCAATGGCAGCTACTGTACAAGGCAGAATCTGAGAGTAAGCTATATGCGCTTTAAGTCCTGATACAGGAGGATCAGTTGAAGGAAGTGGGCATTCCTGGAGTAGAGAAGATGCAGGAAGGACATGGTAGCTGTCTTCAATATTTGAAGAATTGTCATGGGGAAAGGTATGTGTGGCAGAATTTTTGAGATTACCTCCCATTTAAACTATACATATATCTTTTAAAAAAAGTTTAAAAAATTGTGTATACTATCTCTCCCATTGGAGTGAGTTCCTTGAGGGCAAAAACCATGTTTTTGCCTTTCTTAATAACTAGCACTTAACATAGTACCTGGCACTTAACATTTGCTGACTTGTTCAATTGATACTGATTTTTTGTGATTCCTGTTGGAGTTTTCTTGGCAGAGATACTGTAGAGGTTCACCACTTCCTTCTCCAGCTCATTTTACAGATGAGCAAAGAGAGGAAAACAGGGTCAAGTGACTTCCCAAGGACATACAGCTAGTAAGTGTCTCAGGCTGGATTTGAACTCATTTAGATGAGTCTTCCTGATTTTAGACTTGGCTCTCTATCCACCGTGTCATCTAGCTGCCCTGTTGACTTGCCTGACTTACAAAACCTGGAGCCATGGATGGAACCTGCAAAGAGGTCCCTTGCTGGATGTCAATCTAACATTGGAATAAGTTTTAAAGATCATTGAGTCCAACCCCACCCTCATTTCTCAAGAGGAAACTGAGGTGTAGGGTCACACAGGTGGTAAGTATAAGAGGGAAGAATTTGATCCTTTTCTGACTCCAAAGCTAATCCTCTATCCACTGGAATGTTTTTCCTCCATATGGATTGGACAGCATTACCCCCAAGTTCAACATCAAAACATAGGATCTAAGAACAAAAGATTTAGAGCAAAAAATACCTTAGAGGTCACCTAGTTGAACCCCCTGACTTACAGCATGTCACAGAGATGTTAAGTGATTTTCCCAAAGTCATACAACTGGGAAGCCATGATATTCTCAGAGAAAGTAGAGCAATCTTACTTCTGAATTCAGTCAAGTGCAACAAACCTACCACATTTAAAGCCCAAGGAAGTTCCATGGATAGCGTTTCTCAAGTCAGGCCTCCTGTTGTTTCTTGCTCAAGCATCTAGAAAAGTGGGGAAATATGGAGACAGTTAAGAAATGTGTGGGGAAGGGAAAAGATCCCTTAAAAGTCACCCAGGGATCTCATATGGTTTGAGGGTCAACATGTCAACTTAATTATGACGTCTTTTATTTCATTGTTTTCTTCTGGAGGCTATGCCATAAGCATATTTTAATTCCTTGTTACCATCAAGACTGAAACTGGTCCTTGTCTCTACCAAGATTAACTATAAGAGCATCATTACCCAGCATAAAACTAATCAAAACTAGATGGAAGACAGCTGGAAACTTGCTATGATATACTCTACTTCCTAGGAAGTAGGGAAGGCTATGCAGGGCATGAAAACTCAAGAAACTGCGCAAAAATCTATACTGTTGGAAACATCCACCTCATTAGTATATGTATGTGTATATATATGTACGTATGTAATATACACATATATATGGCACCTATCTTCCTCCTCTTGTTTATTTTTGTTTTCTTTTGATTATTAATTCTCTTTTATTATCCAAACTTAAATAATATCAACAAATATGAACATTTTCACATACAAAGAAAAACAGGAATTAAAAATGAAACTATGAATCTCCATCATGAATTTTATTTTTTAAGTAGAAAGTAAATCCAACTTAGTTTCAGAACTGTCCTTCCTACTTTTATTTTCTCTGAACATTCCTGTGGGGGGGTGTTTAATGTTTTATTGACTCCCTTGTTTTTAATCTATCCATAACCACTTTCAATTCCTTTATCAGGAATTCATAATCTCTGAGCATTTGATTCAAACCTCTTTCAGTAAAGGGTGGAGCTGGGTGTTTGCAGGAAGAAGTAGTACCCTTTGTTCTTTTGAACAGTTAGGAAACCCCAAAGATACTATTTGGAGAAAAATGAGGCATCATAATACAAATATTAATGCTCAAATTTTACCTCTAAATTATACTGGGGGAGCTTGGGAAAATCACTTAATCTCTGTGTGTTCCTACGTAACTATCCAAGTTGATGATGAGGATGATGGTGGTGGTGGTGGTAATGATGATGATAATGATGTTGGTGATGATAATGATGACAACTAAAATTTATATACTTACTATGTGCCAAGCACTGTGCTAAGAGCTTTACAATTACAATCTCATTTGGTCTTCACAACAATCCTGGGAGACAGGAGCTATTATTATCACAATTTTATAGATAAGGAAACTGAGGAAAACACAAGTTAAGTGACCCACCCAGGGTCATAAAGTTAGTAAGTATCTGATTTAAATTCAGGTCTTCCTGACTCCAGACTCAGCACTCTATCTGCTATACTGCCAAGCTGTCCCAGAATACAGGTTGGAGAGCAGTTACCAATCTTTATTGATGGAGGGAATTTCTGATGGCTTTTCATTTCTCTCAGATACCCCAGATACTAGGGCTGGAATCAAAATTCTGGCCATGATTGGGGCAAACCCGATTATGTACATTAAAGAACCAAACAAGAGGATCATGTTAATTTTGCAATTCTGGAAACCCCAGGGAATCTGTTAACCATTTTGTCTCTGACATGGGTTAAATTCCTTACTAGAAAATGAGAAGTGCTTATAACTCACTAATGGAGGATCTCACTTCTCCATTAAGTGTGTGGTACAACTAGATCCCTTTTACTTGCTGGAGGAAAGAAAAAAGTTATTTTATGAGTGTCAACATAAATGGAGATTTCTGAAGATAACAAATTCATAGTGAGCCAAGATGTTGGTTGAAAAAGGGCAATAGGATACAGGTATCTTGGGAGTGGAATGAATTTGATTCCAGGACATAAAGTGACAGATGGGGAGTGCAGAGGGTGGGGAGCAGGAAATACATATGGGATTAATAAAAAAATTGGGGATGAGGAGAAATCCTGGGGATCAAACAGAACTCAAGGGAACACCTGAGTAGCTACAGGAAGAGCTGGTGACAACGATGTCCATCCACGCTTTTCTGCATTGACCTCAAGAATATGACAAGAGGCTTTGAAAAAAATCTGCCTGTATAATCTCACTTATTCAATATCCACAGTATCCTCTGATCTACCAGTGTGGGAATCTTGAGGAAAAAGAGGAAGTGTAGTTACTTTGGCTTAACTTATAGGGTCAGAGATTTAGATCACAAAGGGGATCTTAGAGGCTACTGAATCCAACCTCTTCCATTTCATACAAGAAGACTGAGGAAGATTGGTTAAGTGATATGTCCAAGGTCATGCATGACCCTATCTGAGTTGAACTTTGAACCTAGGTCTTCCTGACTCTAATTATTCTGCTCAGACCTCTATTGGTTTTGACTAATAATTTTTTTTCTCATTTCAAATGCTTCTGATCCATTTCTTTAATGAGCTATACAGGTGTTTTTTCCCCCTAGGAATCAAAGTCAAGCTCAGTGATATACTATCAGAAGCAACCACTTTTCTATCCTTTAAAAATCAGTATGATACTGCATGATACTGTATTATCTCAGGGCCTACATCATCTCTCTATAACCAGTTCATGGCAAATGGAATTTTCTCCCAGAACATCAATATTATGTGGGTGCAATTTTTCCCAAGAGACAGTGTGCCTCCAGAGGCTCAAATCATAGTCCCCTACCAGTTCAGGCCACCACATGGACACCATAACCCCAAGGTTCCCATTACTGAGTTAGCCTTTCTCAATTTCCACCACAGCTGTTTTGGGGATGAGAGTTGGACTCTCTGGAGGCTGGGCCATATCCCCCAATACTGCTTCTGCAACTCAGTCATCTCTACCATCATCCCTAATATTTAGCTGAATTTGTCACAGTAAAAGAACTTCTAGTTACAACTCTATACTTTCTATTGTTCTGTACTTTTCGAATTCAGTAACTTAGCAACCACATCTCCATATTCTTTCAATATCCCTGGAATCAGTAGACCATATAGGTAGTCAGAGTACTGTTAACTTATTAAGATGTAATCCACTCTTTCTTTGTTTCTAGTTTTGCTACCAAAGACTCATCCTCAAACTGAGTACAGAGCAAAAGTAACTAGCATGGGAACTCAAGATAAGGGATGAGATGACAGTTTACCTAGTTGTCTTCAATGAATTTAAATCACCAGGCCCAGACAAGCAACCTAGCAGAAAGAGGGGAAAGAGCTTTTGGATATTAGTGTTAAGATACTGCCTTAGCAAAACTCTAGAGAACAAGACAGAGGTCATAGGACCAGAAACAAACATACTCATTTTAGAAGGATGAAATATTCATCAAAGAAGATCCAGAACTAGTCTGAGGAGCAGAGAAAGTATTCCAGCAGATGCCTTGATGGTTGAAGCTTTCCATGAGTGTGTATCAACTTCAGAAATGGCTTCTAAAACTCATAACCCATCTTTTTCTTCTTATCAGGTCATCTACAGTATGCTCACAACCTAATTTTTTTTCTGTATCTTCATCCGTTGATGCTTACCCCAATTCCACACACCATGCTTCTGTCATTTTCCCTGTGTTTTGCCATAAAAGTATAATTGTATAATATATAATCTTACTTAAATTATAACTATGCAGCAATAGAAAAATTGATGTTAAAAATGATGTACTTTTTCAAGAGATAGAGAACATTTTGAAATGCAAAATGGATAATTTGATCATACAAATAAAGCCAATGCAACCAAGATTAGAAGGAAAGTAAAAACCTGGAAAACAATTTTAACAGCCAGCATCTCTGATAAAAGTCCCATTTCTAAAATATATAGAGAATTGAGCCAATTTATAACAGTACATGTCATTCCCCAGATGATAAATGGTCAAAGGATATGAACAGATAGCTTTCAGACAAAGAAATTAAAGCTATTTTTGGACATGTGGGTCCTTTCTCTTTTTTTGTGATCTCTTTACCATACAGCCCTAGTAGTGGCATTGCTGGATCAAAGGGTATAAATGGTTTTATAGCCCTTTGGGCATATTTCCAGATTATGCTCCAGAATGGTTGGATCAGTTCACAACTCCACCAACAATGCATTAGTGTTCCAGTTTTGCCATATCTTCTCCAAAATTTATCATTTTCCTTTTTCGTCATATGAGCCAATCTGATAGATGTGAGGTAGCTTAGGGTTATTTTAATTTGAATTTCTGTAATCAATAGTGATTTAGAGCATTTTATATGACTACATATATCTGTGTATATGTGTGTATACATACACACATACATATATACATGAATATTTATAAACACACATATATACACATATACAATCAAATGACTATATATAATACTGTGTCATGCTTATTTCCATTTGTCATCTGTTTCTGTGTAAGTGGATAGCATGTTTCATCATAAGTCAAAATCTTTTGTTGTTTTTCTAAATCCGCCAGCTCATTATTTCTTAGATGACAAAAATATTCCAGGCCAATCATATTCTAAATCCGCCAGCTCATTATTTCTTAGATGACAAAAATATTCCAGGCCAATCATATTCTATCTGGAAGACTGTTTGAGAGTCTTTTTCTCCAATTTATCTGCATTTCCTCTATTCTTGGCTACATAGGCTTTATTTATACAGGAAAATATTAATTTGAAATAATCAAAATTATTCATTTTACACATCAATGCTACTCTCACCTTATGATATGGTTTAAGGTCTGACAATGATGAATCTAGTTCCTTCACATCTTTTCCCCCTGGTTTCCTTGAAGTTCCTGACCCTTTGACTCAATAAGATCATTTTTAGTAATTTAATTGGGATAGTATTCCATTAATAGATTAGTTAGGGAAAACTGTCATTTTAAACATTATGTCAGCTTTACCTACCCATGCACAATAAATATTACTTCAATTATTTGTGTTTATATTTGTATAGTTCCTGTGTCTGTTTTGGCAGATATGTTCTCAGATTTATATTTTATATTGTCTAAAATTATGGATCATTCAATTTTTTCAAGAAATGTTTCATTTTTCCATTAAGTTAAAACACGGGAAAACATTTCTTCAATGCTTTTACCTTTTCCTTTAATGGGGAGAACCCCTGCTTTTTCATGCATATAAAGTTGTCACTTAGCATTGGTAAGGACACTGATGTAGCATGTCTTCTGCAGGTGGAAGCTACAGAACCATTCTGCTCATCCTTTGGTCAAGCTCAGTTACAAGGCAGCTTGTGCTTCTAACTTTCTCTGCTAGCTAGCAAAATGTCTCTTCAGTCTGAACAAGGATTCCTGATAGGGAGTACTCTAGAACTCAGGAATGGGAGTGAGTCACAGGGGCATAAGGAGAAGGCAGCTAAAGCATGGTGGTGAAGTTTGGAGAACGCAGGATGGCTGGTCAACATGGAGGTTACTTACCAGTGGGAGAAGGGAGCCACAAAGGTGGAAGAAGACAGCAGAGGAAGAGTGGCAAAGTTCAGAAAACATCCCCTCCTCCCTCTATGACCCTTTGCCCAGGTGAAAGCAAACTCTTCATTCAGCTGGTCATCATGGATTCTAGTATCAGATGTTATTTGCAAGATTATTTGCATCTTACACTTTAGCTGGACCAAACTCTGCCACTCCCAAGTGATGTATTTAGTTTTTTTTGCCTTTCTTTAGGTTTTCCCAATTTCTTCCCAAGTTATCTGATGCTACTTGGCAGAGGTATGAATAGAAAGCTGTTGCCAATGCCCTGACACAAAGGCCAAGGGTCAAGGTCACAGGTTCTAAAGAAGAAACGTGTTGATTTCTCCAATTGTCGTGTCAGAGTTGGTCACAGTCCATAGTGGAAAGGTACCTTTTTGAGAGTAAAACTCCACCTTCAAGAACCAAACATTAAACCTGCAGGCTGGCTTGAGTCCAGGGCAAAATATTCTTTAGGAAGGATGAGCTACAGAACATTTCCTCGGATCAATAACAATGGCTGTGTTTCCGATACACAATGCAAGGAAGCTACTAGGTTTTGGGAAACAGAACTGCCCAATATCCCAGATTCAGAGTTGGAAGGGACCTTAGTAACCACTTAATACAACTCCAAGTTTTATAGATGAGGAAAATGATGCCCCCAAAGAGAGAAGTGACTTACTCAAGACCACAAAGGTTACTGAGTGGCAAAAGTGTTATTTCATTAACAGGTAAGTTAGGAAAAACTGTCATTTAAAAAATTATATTAGTTTAATTTACCCATGCACAATAAATATTACTTCAATTATTTAGATCTAACTTTGTATAAAACGTGTTTTGTGTTTATATTCATATAGTTCCCCTGTCTGTTTTGGCAGGCATGCTCTCATACTTATATTTTATATGGTCTAAAATTATTTGTATTTTTCAAGGAACATTTCATTTTTCCATTAAGTTACAACATGGGAAAGCATTTCTTCAATGTTTTCACCTTTTCCTTTAATGGAGAGAACCACTGCCTTTTCATGCATATGAAGTTGTCACTGACTTTATATTCACAGTTCCATCCACTGCTCCACACTGCATCTCAAATGAAGCACTGTCTGGGAGGGTTGTATGAGTTGGAAGTCTAAATTTTTCTAGAGGGAGCAATCTGCTAGCCTGAGACCATCACCCTGAGAAAAATGAAATAAATATTTTGAGCCCAACACCATTAGTTTCCTGATTGATTTAAGGAACTGGGGATGTTAAACCTGGAGAAAAAAAAATGATTTAAAGCAAGATGATTTTAACCTTTTTGAGTCATGAACCCCTTGGGCAGTTAGTCTGGTGAAGCCTATGGACTCTTGTCAGAATATTTTAAATGTATAAAATCAATTACATAGGATGACAAAAGAAACCAGTTATACTGAAACAAACACATAGCAATCATTTAACATGCATTTACTAAATAACCATTAAGAGCCAGACACTGTGCTAAGTGCAAGGGGTACAAAGAAAGGCAAAAGACAAAGATAATCACTTCTCTCCAGGAGTTCACTATCTAATGGGGGTGGTGGGCAGAGACATCATGCAATCGACTATGTATAGATAAAAGATACATAGGTAACTTGGAGATCATGATAGAGGGAAGATATTAGCAATAAAAGTTATTAGGAAAGACTTCACATAGAAGGTGGAATTTTAGCTGAGACTGGAGGAAGCCAGAGATGCCAAAAGATTGAGATGAAGAGGAAGTGCATTCCAGACATGGAGGACAGCCAACAAAAATGCCTAGAGTCTATCTAGAGGGAGAGGGAGGCCAGCACTGCTGAATCCCAAAGTAGAAGGAGAGGAATGAGGTATAGGAGATGGCAAAGGGAGGAGAAGGAGGACAGGTGATGAAGGTCCTTAAAATCCAAACAGAGGATTTTATATTTTATACTGGAGGAGCCACCAAAGTTCACAAGAAGGGGACAAAGAGGTATAGCATGATCAGAACTGTGTTTTAGGAAGATCCCTTCAATAGCTGAGGAGAAAATGAAATGGAATTAGGAGAGACAGGGCAGAAAGACTAATTAATCAGCAAGCTATTGCAATAGTCCAGAGGCGATGAGGACCCATACCAGGAGAGATGTTAAAAAGATAAAAGCAACAAGTTGGCAGATAACTGAATGTGGCTGAAGGTGATGAGACAGTGAGGAATTAAGGATAACACTGAGAATGGGAATTGAGGTGCTTTTCCCTCCCAACAACCTAGGTCCATGGATTCCAGATTGAGAATCTGTGATGAAAAGGGAAATGATAAATATTGTCAGGTATTTGAAAAGCTATCACATGAATGAGAAGTGAAACTTTTCACTTAGCCTTAGAAGACAAAACCAGGAACAACGTGTGGAATCTGTAGGTAGGTTCCATACAAGGGGCAAAATCAGCCTAGTAATTGGAGTGATCCAAAAATGAAATGAGCTACTGTACAGGCTCATTCCCCCTTGCCACAGTTATTTAAGCAAGTGGATGGTCACTTGTTAGTAACGTCATGAAGGGGATTATTGGTTGTAGAGGGATCAGACTAGAGGCATAGGATTTCCTTCTATTCTGAGAGCTTGTGTTTCTGAACTGGTTAACAGCCATAGACCATGTCTGATGTAACCAAGCTAGTAAAGTACAATCTCAAAGATATATACTAAGCAAGAGCTAAGTTCAGAGATGGGTTGGCAGTGGCACAAAGTTACAGTACATATGTGATAAAGGTTTCTCTCTCTCTCTCTCTCTCTCTCTCTCTCTCTCTCTCTCTCTCACACACACACACACACACACACACACACACACACACACACACACATTCCAATCCATGACAACTACAACAGCCATTATTATCAACTCCACTTTGGTGACATACATTCTGTAGTCCTAACTCCTGCTTGTATCTGGATGTCATTTGTTCAGGTAATAATTTTTGCAATCCAATAGATCTTTTTGCATGCCACACCTGCAAATGAGCCTCCTGGGTGTTGAATGTGCACGGTAACAGGGGCTATCGGTGGTTTGAAGGCTGTGGTTATTAACAGATTTTTTTTCAGCCAGAAGCATAGACTAAAATCAATCATTCTGATAACTAGGCATGGCATGAGCTGTCTCCACTTTCATTTCGATCTGATTAATCACACATACACAGACCTTTACCTTAAAGGAGCGGCTGTTCACATTTAATCACAAAGACACGTTCGAGCGCACCCCGTCGCCCATTGCTAGATTTAACCGCAATTTATGCCTTCTGTCTTAGCAAATGCGTTTATGATAACATGGCTCTCTGGCATATGAATGTACGATTTCACTCATTTTACAAACATTAAAATTGAAGCTAAGTAAACTAATACATCGTGTTGGGGCTCATTCATCACTGGTGATTTGCAAGCTTTGAAGTTTCCATTATACACATATGTTTTATCTCGGGGTCTACCCTAATAATGACTGGCTAGATGAATGACTGGAAAGATATTTTTTCTGTTAAAACTGAAACATGCTAGGTATCCAAATCCTTCATCTAACAAAATATTTCTCTGCCTCTCACCACAATTTGGTCTTATTATTTCATGAATTACTCCAGGCTTCTTATATTTCAGGTACGTAAATATGACTGCTGGTGCAGGGATGGATATTATATTAGTTTTTTTTTCTGACATGGAATCAGGACCTAGAAGGTCTCTCATACAGCTCTTCGTTAGAATGTTCCCAAGAAGCACGAAATTCCAGGAGGTGTATGTGTCGTAACCATGGCAACTCTGGGGAACATTCTGAAGGGGGGTTATTTGCACAAGAGGGCAAGTCTCAGAATGAAAGGGTTTCAGCAGGGATGGGTGTGGATTTCTCTCAGAGAGGCTAAAGGTGCATCATCCCTGCTTTCCACTACCACCATCACCATCATCACACTACCCAAGAACCTGAAGAGACTTCGGGTGGCAAAGAACAGAAGTGGGTTGGAATTGGGCTTGGAAGGTTAAAAAAAAATGTGAACCTAGATCAGGAGAAGAGATGCTGCTTGGGAAATGAGCTCATTAGATCATTGTCCAGTGAGCAAATTATTGACCTCATACATATACGTGTCCCTAGAGTCTCATTAGTTGTCTTAGGTTAGGGGCAAGACTTGGAATTTGTGTAGCTATTCTGTTCTGCTTGGTACATAGTTTCTTGTATATCATACATGGGGCAGGAGAGGACCTTGAGAAATTATCTTGGGGATCCACGATGGGAGCGGGGGTAGGGTGGAGGAGAGGACAAGGATATGTGAATTTACTAGTATAAGGAAATCCTAGCATGGGGAGATTCCTTACAGTTAGGAGTGCCCTCTGCAACTTAGGGTCCTAAATGCAGGGGTTCTTAAGCTTTGTGGGCTTGCATTTTGAATGTTTTGGCAGGCCAAGGAAGCCTATGAACCCCTTTTTCAGAATAATACTTTTAAATGCATAGAATGACAGAGCAAATCAATTATATTAAAATAAATATCAAAATACTTTTCTCATCTGAGTCCACAGGCTCTCTGATATCTGTCCATAGATTTACAAAGGAAAAATCTTTGTCTTAGAGAGGCAAGCTAGATTAAAACATAATTGAGAAATATTTAACAAGATAAGGAAAAATGCAATAAAACATAGATAATATAATATTCTAAAACTAAGTTAATATTTAACTTCACTATCTATGGATCTGTGGTTCTAGTTTCTACTGAGCTGACATCACTGAGAGATTAAGTGACTTACTTGCCCAAGAAGATGTATGCATAAGAGAGGCAAGATTTGAACTCAGTTCTAGTCTGGCTTTTAGGTAGACTCTTTCCAAATCAAGAGAAATCATCTAGTCATTTTATAACTCAGTATCCACAGAGTTGGGTAGAAAGACAGCAGATGATTTATGGTTTATCCCTGGAATAACTTTTGTAAGCAAACTTAACTGATGTTTGTTTATAATCAGAGAGTAAGCTGCTACTTTAATGCTGCTACATGGAAGAGGCCCCTTCCAGGCATGCTAAACGAACCAATGTGAATAAAAACAATGAATAAAATACCTTGCCTCTTTAATGAGAACATCAACTTCTGTTTCCCTGAGTTTTCCTGGTCCCAGAAGGCCTTTTAAGCCAAGAGCATGTGTCTGGATTCAGAGGCTGAGAATATAACTTCATCTTACCCTTGCTGGGTGATGGCATGGTTGTTGCTGGTCCTTTGTTCTTGAAGAGGACCAAGAACATTACAAAGGTGGTCTTGACTTATGGCTTTGAATTGATTTAGGCCAGAGAGATTCACTGGCTCTGAAGACACATCTTTAGACTTTCCGTGACTCAATTTCTCCATATGTATATGTAGATTAAATAACCTCTGATTTTCCTTTCAGCTCTAGAGTTATGATCCTATGGCATACTTGTGTGATCTTGGGTATGTCACTTAATCCTTGATCTTGGTTTCCTCATTTGCAAAAGGAGGATTCAGATGAACTCTGAAGTCCATTCTAGCCCTAAATTTATGATACTGTGATACATCCTAAGCAAATGTGAGTATACCAGTTAAATTTCAGTTTCCCCATCTGTAACATGAGAAGGTTAAGATAAATAATCTTTGAGATCCTCTCCCCCCAACTCTAGATCCGTGATTCTTCTTTCCAAGGATGGGCATTCTCAACAGCCTTGGAAACACACACACACACACACACATTAGCACAGTGAGGCTAGCCATTTCTTTTTCCCACTCCACCCCAATCCCAAACTGTATTATATCACAGAGTAGAAATTGACATACTGGCTCAAATTCATCTTTCACCTAACCTCTTAAAAACCAAAGAAGATAGGGAGATTTATTGTTGTCTTTTCAGATTATCTCAAAGGCTAGGAATAAGATTCATCTTATAGGTATAGTACTTCATTTCACCTTGCCTCTGTAACCACCTATGTGACCTTAGGTAAGTCATTTATCACCTCTGTGGACCTCAGCTTCCTCATCTGTAAAATGCCAGCACTAGACTAGATGATCTCTAACTTTTCTTATGACTCAGTCAGTGATTGTGTTGATTCTAGTGCTTCCCTCTCTTATTTACTTCCTACTTCCTGTCCTAATATACAGGATAAGTACACAGTTTGTTCATGTATATTTGTTTACTTGTTGTCTCTCCATTAGATTGGGAGCTCTCTGAGGGCAGAAACTATCTTTTGCCTCTTTTTGTATCCCTACCACTTAAAGTGTCTAGCACATAGTAGATGCTTATACTTGCTTAATGATGGACTTACTAATTCTACCTCTTTGACCTTGGGAAAGTCATTGGACCTTAGTTTTCCCATTAGTAAAATAAAGGAATTAGATTAAATGATTACTGTATTCTTTTCCACAGTTCTAAATTTATTATTCTTTGATCCTAGTCTTAAGCAAGTCACTTCCCTGGACTTTAGTTTCCAAGGCTGAAAAAATGAGGGGACTGGATTTGATCACCTTTGGGGTCCCTGTAAACTCAAGATCTCTGGTCCCATGATCTTTGATTTTCTCAGTGTGAGTACTACTTCCATTTATATACATCTCAACTCCTTTATAATTTAAGAAATAATCTTTAAGTTACCATAGCCAAAAAAAAAATCCATACCCCTTTATCCAACTCAGTATCAAACCTCTCTGAGCTCAGCTAGGCTGATCCACAGAAACCGGACTTTCTGCCCACCACTGGGTCTTAATGTTTTTCTGGGTTCCATCTTAATAGACAGAGGGCTGCACTTGACTAGACATCTTCATTTGTTCATAAACTTCCTAATTCACCCATGCTGAAGTACACTGAGCATTTATGGGTTCAACCACACTCCTGACTGGCACAAAAGCTTTGACTTCCTACTCTATGTTCAATCTTTGTTGGTTTTTCCTTGATTAGGCATCCTAGTGACTCCCTGATCCCAGGGACTCACCATACTGGTACCAAACTTACCGTGGACATTTGACTGGCTTAGGCCTGATTGCAGCTCAGAACTCTTAAGCTCAAACAATCTCTGAGCCCTACTCTTCCCCAGTAGCAGAGAACAGGTTTGTGGTACCACGCTCAGACTTTCACTAGATATCTTGAAATAAAGAGTAGATGACCATTTCTCAAGTACAGAAATAACTCTTATTCATATACAAATGGGATTAAATGACCCATGGGACTCTTGTAAACTCTGATTCTGTAACCTTAGAGGGCTTAGACTCTAAATGATATAAACTTGAGAGGAAGTATGATATAGTGGTTAGAATACTGCACTCAAAGTCAGAAAGATGAAGCATGAATCCTTCCCTGATACCTATTAGCTATATGACCATGGTCAAATCACATTATTCCCCTGAGTCTCATTCTTCTTATCTGTAAGTTATGGAAGATAATACAAGAAAAAACCTATTTCACTGGGTTTTGTGAGGCTAAAATTTATCATAGAAATATATGTTGAGAGCTGACAGGGACATTGGAAGCCACTGAGCCCAACCCCATTCCCCCCTCACTCTATAGACAGGAAACTGGAGCACAAAGAGCATAAATGACTAGCCTAGGGTTTGTGTAGCTAGGGAATATAAGAGGTAGAATTTCAGCTCAGTATCTATAGGATTCTGGGTCTAGTACCTCTATCCACTGTACCACTAACTGCCTATAAATGACACCATATATACCAAGGGGTCTGGAACCTTCAGTTTATGTAACCATCCATTGTTGCTGTTGTTATTAGAGAACTCAGGGTCATCCGCACAGCACAATGAGGCATTTGAGTCAGACTTTAGTGAATAAATAGTTAATAACTTTGTTGTTAAAATAGATAGATAGGTAGAAATTTGATCTAGATATCCTAATTTTTGGAGGCAATTTACAATTTTTATCTGTATCATTTTTTAGGGATATTAAGCTCTATAAGGTTATTGGCTACGTTGTAAAGGAGACTTTCTTTTGAACTGTATAAAACCTATCAAGATTTCCAAAGATGGCCGTTTCACTAATTATCATGATAAGAAATGGGTTGTAGTTGAGGAAGATTTTCTAGATACCTCCAGCAATTCAAGTCTTGTTGAAAGGATGGGGCAAATAGAGGGTGTCCCAAAAAATCTATGTATGAAGACTTCTGGGACATCCTACATATAAGCAAAACAAGTGATAGATCAGGAATTCAGGATTTTTGACAAGGCTAGAAAGTTCAAAGGTTAGAAAAGGGTGAAGAGTTCACAGAGTAAAGCATCACAACATTGTTGAATCATAGCAAGAAGGCCCAGAGTGTAGCAGAGTAGGAAACTGTAGATAGAACATAAAAGATTAGGGATATTGACAGTAACTCACATCCTTAAAGGCCATTTGCCTTTTTCTCACAATTAATATTTCAATCTAGGCATAGGGAGCCATAAGCAGCTGTATAATCATAGCCAGAGGTCAGATGCTTTCAAGTATACCCTAGGACCAAGTGATAAATGAGAAATGAGTTTACCAGGAAGTACTTAAATTAAACTTCTTCACATAATTCAGTGGTCCACCCAAAATGGTCTTATTACTTCTCCTCACATAGAACATTCCATGACTTGTCTACAAGACTTGGCACTGGCCATTCCTCATGTCCATACCTAGAACTTCCTATTTACCTCTACTTCCAAGGATCCTTATTCTCCTTCGAAACTCAAATCAAGTGCCACTTTTTATGAAGCCTTTATTGATTCCCCTCCCCACTCCATTCCCCATCCACCCAAAGTTAGTACCTTGCCCTTCAAAATTACCTGCCCTATCCTGTCCTACTCGACCCCAACCTATCCTACCCTATCTTGTATCAACAAGCATTTGTTTTCTACCATAAACTTGCAAAACACCATTCTAGGCACTGGAAATACAAAGACAGAAATGAAAAAATGACCCAAACTTCATCATCGTCTTTCATTGAATCTTCTTTCTTCTCCCTCAAGTTCTGTTTTTCTTTGCTCTAGCCTACAGTTTCCCCCTTGAAAATCTCCTTCAAGCCTGTGGCTTTGGTTGTGGAGTGTAGTTAGAAGCTTACAAAGTTTCCACCTTTATTTCTGACCTTTCTTGCCAAGTTCCAGATCCTATTTGCAAATGCTTGATGGGTATCTACACCTGAAGGTTCCACTAAAATCTCAAACTTCATATTTTCAGAACTGAAGGCTACATAAAATATGAGCAAAGAGATGACAGCAACTAATCACAAGGATAATACATTTTGACCAGGTGGGATTTATATGAGGAATGCAGGCTGATTCAATATTAGGGAAACTATCAGCGTAATTGACCATATCAATGATAAAATCAACAGAAATCATTTGATTATTTCAACAGATGTAATATTTTTTGACAAAATACAGCAACTATTTCTATTTAAAAAGCAGTGGAGAACATAGGAATAAATGGAGTTTTACTTAAAATGATGAGTAGCATCTATTTAAAACCATCAGCCAGGATTATATGTAATGGGGATAAGCTAGAAGCATTTCCAGCAAGATCAGGGGTGAAACAAGGATGTCTATCTTCATCACTGTTACTTAATACAGCTAGAAATATTAGCTTTAACAATGAGAAAAAAAGAAATTGAAAAATTACAATAGGCAATGAAGAAATAAAGCTTTTACTTTTTGCAAATGATATGATGGTATACATAAGAGAATCCTAGAGAATCAACCAAAAAATTACTTGAAATAGTAAACAAACTTAGCAAAGTGGAAGGATATAAAATAAACCCACATAAATCAGCATTTCTATACATTACTAACAAAACCAAGCAGCAAGAGATAGAAAGAGAAATTCATTTAAAATCACTAGACAATATAAAATATTTGATAGTCTGCCTTCCAAGAAAATCCCAGGAATTATATGAACACAATTACAATTACAAAACACTTTTTACCCAAATAAAGTCATATCTGAATAATTGGGAAAATATCAGTCCCTAATATGACCTAATGTAATAAAAATGATAACTCTACCTAAATTAATTTACTTATTCAGTGCTATACCAAACTACCAAAAAACTATTTTATAGAGCTGGAAAAAGTCAAAACAAAATTCATCTAGAAGACCCAAATGTCCAGAAAATCAAGAGAAGTAATGAAAAGAAATGCATGGGAAAATACCCTAGCCATACTGGATCTAAAACTGTAATATAAAACAGCAATGATCAAAACTACTTGATATTGGCTAAGAAATAGAGTGGTGGATCAGTGGAATAGGTTAGGTACATAAGACACAGCAGCCAATAACTACAGTAATCTACTGTTTGATAAACTCAAAGACTCTAGCTTCTGGAATAAGAATTTACTATTTTCCAAAAACTGCTGAGAAAGCTGGAAAACAGTGTGGTAGAAGCTAGGCACAGACCAACATTTTACACCATATCCAAAGGTAAGGCCAAAATGGGTGCACAATACCACAAACAAATTAGGAGAGCAAGAAATAGTTTACCTGTCAGATCTATGGAAAATGGAAGAATTTATGAACAAACAAGAGATAGAGAATGTTATGAAATGCGAAATAGATAACTTTGATGACATTAAATTAAAAAGATTTTGCACAAAGCAATCAAGAGTAGAAGGGAAGCAGAAGGCTGGCAAACAGTTTTTATAGCTAGTGTCTCTGATAAATGTCTCATTTCTCAAATATATAGAGAACTGAGTCAAATTTGTAAGAATGCAAGTCATACCCTAATTGGTAGTCAAAAGATAAAGAACAGGTAGTTTTCAAATGAAGAAATTAAAGTTCTCTATAGTCATATGAAAAAATGCTCTGTCACTATTGATTAGAAAAATGCAAATCAAAACAACTCTGAGGTACCACATCATACCTATCAGACTGGCTAACATGACAAAACAGGAAAATATAATCATTTTGAATCATGTTGAAGAAGATATGGGAAAACTGGAACACTAATGCATTGTTGGTGGAATTGTGAACTGATCCAACCATTCTGAAGAGCAATTTGGAACTATGCCCAGAAGGGCTATGAAATTGTACATACCCTTTGACCCCTCAATATCACTTCTAGGTCTATATTCCAAAGAGATTATAAAAAGGGGAAAGGGTTCCATACCTAAAAAAAATATTTATAGCAGCTTTTTTTGTGGTGACCAAGAATTGGAAATTGAGGAGATGCCCATCAATTGGAGAATGGCTGAACAAATAGTGGTATATGAATGTAATGGAAAACTATTGTGCTGTAAGAAATGATGAGCAGGCAGATTTCAGAAAAATCTAGAAAGACTGACATGAACTGATGGTGAGTGAAGTGAGCAAAACCAGGAGAACATTGTACACAGCAGCAGCCCCACTGCACAATGACTGACTTTGATAGACTTGGCTCTCCTCAGCAATATAGCGATCTGAGATAATTCCAAAAGATGTTATCCACATCTTGAGAAGAACTATGGAGCCTTAATGCAGATCGAAGGATGTTATTTTATCTTTTGTTTTCTTTCTTGTAGTTTTCCCCTTTTGTTCTGCTTCTTCTTTCAAAACATGACCAACATGTATAGCTTATGTGAGATTGTATACTGTTTTGGGAAGGGTAGAGTTGGGGGGGGGGGTGGAATTTAGAACTCAAAATCTTAATAGAAGTGAATTTTGAAAACTAAAAATAAATAATTTTCTTAAAAAAGAACTGGTCATCTTCTATGTTAACCTAAACCAGTCGTCTCTTTTCTGACATCCCTCTCTACTAAAGCCATCAACCCCCTCTCTTGACTCATTGTCTCTCTCATACCCCTACCAGGTCTACTGTCAAGCCAGCATTTTCTTCCCTCTTTACTGATCTTGTTTTCCCTTCTCTGTTCCATGCCCTCCCTCTCCCTTTCTCTTTGTATTTCTATCTCTTTCTCTTCCTCTGTTTTTTTCCTCTGCTGTCTCTCCATCTCTGTCTTTTAACTCTATAATCTTTCATCATCCATCCCTACTAGCATTATCATTAGTCCATATCCACACTCATTCTTGCTTGTATTGTTAAAATGGTCATCAAGTGATCTCTCTACCTGCTGTCTCTCCAGCTTTTATATTGACCAATTCAACACTTCTTTTCACTAATTTGTGTACCTTGGAACTTTTCCAACTGACTTCACAGGATGAGTACATGGAGTAATGACTATAAGATAAAAATAACTAATTTCAAATGGAAAGCAGTAATGAAATATTTAACACAAATAATCACCTTCTAAGGTATCCTCTTTTCTTGAGTCAAGTTGACCTTGTCTATTCTTTCAAGTTCATCAATGTGATAAATTTCTCTAACTATAGTATTTATTTTGGGCAAATAATAAGATCATAGATTTATAATTGTAAAAGACTTTAAAAGACATAAAGCCCAACCTTCTTATTTTACCGAAGATGAAAGTGAGATCTGGAAGGCTTACGTGCTCTGTGAAAGGCTACTGGGGCAGTAAGCTGGTACTTGAGCTCCAGTCCTCTAATTCCCAAATTCTGTACTCTGGTCACCGCACAATTCCAATTCCTGATTAACCCTACAGAGAACCCCCTTTGGATCTTTAGTATTTCAGTGGTAAAATAAGGGAAATGAACCAGATCTCAAAGGCCAATTTCACCTCTCTGATTTTATTGATAAATATTCATTTGTAACATTAAAAACACCAAATGCCTCAATACAAGCAATACCTCAATAGAGATACAATGTCATTGATGTGACTACTTCCTACAATGATATAGATCACAATCCATCCAAGTCATGCCATCCTAACTCTAAATCTTAGCCTATTATATTTACCCTATGATGTGTTATCTATACCCTTTTGTAAGTCTTAGAGAATCTACTCAGTGAGCTGGAGGATTTCCTATAGTTTTTTTTTTTTTAATATTTTGCAGGCACAATTTCTCACTCAAGTTATTCATCCTCTTTGCTTTCTATGTGATTGACCTATCCCCTTTTCCAATCACATATTGTCAGGAGGATATCTTTTATATTGATTCTTGAATTTAATTCATCATTGGAAATAAGACACAGACATATACATATCCAATGTACATTCCAATACATATATTTCCACTGACCTTTGGACCATACTTAACTTTTTTTCCCCTTTGGAGATTAAGGTGCTCTGTGATATGTAGCAGTAGAGCATCACTATCAGGAAATTGGTCTAAACGCAATGAGGGGAGAGGTTGGTCACAAAACAGCTTGGAACTGTTCTACTCTCTCGGTAAAGCATGAAACAAGTTTATAAGGGAAGGTCAGAACCACTGAATCAGGAATCCATGATATTTGGCAATGCTGGAGGGCCCAGAAGTTAGCAGCAGAACTGAAAGTCCATGGAGCCAGGCAAACCTCAAAGAATCCATAAAATATAGTTTTCCAAATGTAATCCAATTGACTTCTTCCCTCTCTTCCATTTTGGACCCAATTGATGGCATGTCAGCAACATCTATCTAATATACCTGATAGAATAACTCACTGGGATGCTGTATGTCATTATTATATCATTAGACATTTTCATCCCTATTGTTTTTCTTGTGTGGATCGTTAGGCAGATTTCTTCTGACTGACCATGAATCATAATGAAATGCCCCAGTTGTATCCTGGACCTTGATACAATCAGCACAATGTCAACTATATACGGTATCATGTATCAGGACTTTCCATCTTAAGTAATACCTATTTCATTTGGACTCTATATAAAACATCCCTGCATTACACCTCACTTGATATTGACAGCTCAGAGGATCACTACTCAAAATTCTCTTTGTTTCTATCTATCATGGTACCTTATATATTCTCAACCCATGCATGGGAAATATGGAATAAATATTTTAAATAGAAATATTAACACAATACACAATCTTTTTATATTTGCTTGAATATGATGAAATAATAAATAATTCAGATACAACTACAACATCACATGAAAGAGACACAGCTTTGTTCTTCATAATTTTTAAGAAAGTGAAGAGTACCTAGAGAATAGGAATAGAAATATAGAAACAAGAATATATTCTTGATGGGGATAATTTATAGCTGCAGTTACTTTGGGGAAAATGAGCTAACAGGTAACAACTTCTAGGTCTTTGATGTTCATGAAAGTGATAGATCAAAACAGATTAATTGTACTTTCTGTGTCAGAATTTTTAAAGAAGCTAAAAGGGATTGGTCTAAATAAATTTCAGGGAAGTGGAATTTTGAGAAACACCATGACCAAAAAGTAAATTGAATAAGTAAGGAAATGTATTATAGGATAGAGATCAGACACACGATTTCATTGGTGGAATATACTCCCCTGTGAGGGAAGCATATTCTTCTACCAATGAAAACCAGCACCATTTTCTGCAACTCATAATCTTAGAAACTTGCCTAGGGCACTAAGAAGGTATATGATCTGGCTAGGGTCACATAATTGTACTTGTCAGAAGCAGGATTTGAACATAACTCTTGCTCCTCCTGATGTTGCCACTGTATCTCTATATCATTTCCCTTCTTCCCAACAGAGAGCTTCCTATGTATACAATCTGTACAACATAGGAAAAAATATTACATTTTCCATCAAAGAATGTGTATCATCAGTTACAACATGCTTATTCTAAAACCCCAAAATGCCAACTATCAAGGATGCCCAACATCTTGTTTAATTTGGAGTCATTGAGTAATTCCAAAGGGCAACTTTAAAAACACTACCTGACCCCTTGGCTCAAACCAACTTCCTTGGCAAAATAAAGCACCCCCTAAGGATCAATTAGGTGAAATTATTCCTAGATTCTTTCTAAGAAATGGTTTCATTTCTCAAGGTGGTAGCACTTTAAAATGGTTCTTCTAACCCACAGAAAACAAGGACATTAATGTGCTTTCACAAGGGAAAAACGTTTCCCTTTCACAGGTCTGTTTAAAATTGGACATTTTCCCCCAAACAGAACATTGTTTTATGGATTACCAGACCCAGAGGAAGAAGATTGGGATGGCTCTTGGGGCAGGGCTATTACTCATAAACTGCTCAGGATGAGATCTCACGGATTGGGACATCAGTAAAGGCCATCAAGTCAGTCCTAATGGCCCATTTATGACAAGGCTATCTATTATTTTATTGGGTGAGTTAATCCAGTGCTAGCTGTGCCCTTTATAAGAACAGTAGGGAAGCTTATCAATGTATATGATTCATCATGAAGAATTTTTTTAAATTATGCCATCTGCCAGTATATCATGAGAGAGTTCATTGTCAAGGCTTTTTTCACAGAATCTTTTCTGTATATTCTACACGCTGAGATGAAACAAGGACAGCTTTGGCTAGTTTTTTGGTCATTTGGTAAGGGAAACTGGGAATATGACCAAATCATGCCAACATGGCCTTTTTCAAATCTTAGAAGAACCAACTTATGTGAACACTTCTGTGGGTTGTTTTGCTTCTCTATTTATGTCTGTCATCATCAAGCAATATTTACTGAGTTAGGTTCCTCGGAGAGCTCAGCATCACAGGAATCATTACAGTACATTGTAGAGAGGAGCAAAGATTTATAAGATTTGAAAAATTGAATCTATATCCAATTGAAACGATAACCATACTTTGCAAGCTATAACTATGTTTCATAAATGCAGTAAATCCTAATGGGCAATGAGATGGTGCAATGGATAGAGTGCCAGGCCTGGAATCAGGAAGACTCCTCTTTTGGATTTCAAATATGGCCTCAGACACTCACTAGCTGGATGGCCCTGGGCAGGTCACTTAACTGATCTCTGCCTCAATTTCCTCATTTGGAAAATAAGGGGGCTAAACTTGATGACCTCCAAGATATCTTCTAGCTCTCAATTTATGATCTAGAGCCTAGGCTCCCTTAGTATACATTAATAATCCAGTAATAATTAATAATCCAGAAGAAAAAAGACTTCTTACCAAGATGTCTACCTGAGCAAGAGACAGATCAATTTCGGGTAGAAATTTGAGCCTCTTGTTAAAAAGCTTATTTTAACAAAAGGCTCAGATTTTCTCCAGATTGAATAATGATCATGCCATCCAGCAAGAAACTATAGTAACTGACTTCTTCCATGTCAAAATTGCACAAAACGTCAGCTATATCATGGGACATAAGAAAAAGGCCCCCTCCAGCAAAGCTGTAACTACCACAGGGTAGCATCCCACAGTGACCAGGGATGAAAAGCCTGTAAAGCTTTGTCCGTAGGCAAAAAAAGGGGGAAGGCAAAAGCTCCCCTAAGAAGCCCTAGAGTAATGAGAAAGCTCCAGGGAAGGGACACTGAAGGTCTTGGGAAGGATCAAATCCCGCTCAGTGATGCAACACTCACATTTGCTACAACAGAAGTCGGCCCAGGCCTAGGGGCTCTGAGGTCCCCAATACGCTGTCCTGAGATATCAGAGAAGGCCTTGGAGACTCAGCTGCTAAGTGGTATAGTAGTTAGAGCAGTGGGCCTGGAGTCAAGAAGACCTGAGTTCAAATGTGACCAATGATAACTCAATTCATGACAGAAAGTGGATGGACAAAAGATGCAGAGACAACCTTTTGTTAACATAACCACTGTGTGGATTCACTTCTCTTGACTATGCTCATTTCTTACATGGTTCCTCTCCTTTTCAAAATGAATGAACAAAAAAGAAAGGATAATTAAAAATATATAATAAATATTTTTATTTATATAATAAATAACAAATAATAAAAAATAAAATAAAAAATTTAAATTTAAAAAAAATTTTAAAAATTATAAATAATAATAAATAAATAATTAATAAAAAAGAATAAAAATAAAAAATATAATAAATAAAAAATAATAAAAAACTAGCATTTACATAAGACTTTAAAGGTTTTCAAAGTACTGTACAAGTATTATCTCATCTGATCCTTAAAACAACCTTGGGAAATAGATCCTGTTATTATCCTTAATTTACAGATGAGGAATCTGAGGTGGACACTTTGTTACTTGCTCGGGTTCACACAGCTAGAATTGTCTGAGGCTTGAGCCAAATTATAGATCTAGGTCTCTATGGGGGGGAAGGAAAGGAGGAGAGAGAGAGCAAGGGAACATTAAGGGAGGAAGGAAGGAAGGAAAGTGGGGAGAGAGGAAGGAAGCAAAACAAAGAACCCAGAATCACCTACAATAAGACTAGGACATTAGTGGCTTTTTATTATTTTTATATTTATTTTATATTTCTTTATTTATTAGTGGTTTTTTATTTTCTATATTTTTATATTTATTTTCTATTTTTATTTATTTATATTTACTATTTTAATGAGTAATTTATTGATTACTAATTTTCAACATTCACTTCCGTAAGATTTTGAGTTTTAAATTTTCTCCCCATCCCTCTCTTCCCTTTTCCCCAAGATGGCATGCAACCTGATACAGACTCTACTTATACATTTATATTAAATGTATTTTCACATTAGTCATGATGTAAAGAAGAATTAGAATGGGAGGAACCACAAAAAAGAAGAAACAAAAGAACAAAAGAAAAGGAGAGCAAATAGTATGCTTCCCTCTGCATTCAGACTCCAAAGTTCTTTTTCTGGATATGGGTAGCATTTTTCACTAGGAGTCTTTTGGAATTGTTTAGATCCTTGCATAGCTGAGAAGAGGAGTCTTACGTCTATCAAAGTCAGTCATCACACAATGTTGCTATTACTGTGTACAATGTTCTCCTGGTTCTGTTCACTTCACTCAGCAACAGTTCACGTCAGTCTTCCCAGATTTTTCTGAAATCTGCTTGCTCATCATTTCTTATAGCACAATAGGTGCATTACATTCATATACCACAACTTGTTCAGCCATTCCCCGACTGATGGACATTCTTTCAATTTCCAATTCTTTGCCCATTAGTGGCTTTTTAAACTCTAGACAATGAAGTTCAGTGTATCACCATTTGTAATAATTTATCAACCACTACCTTCCACTTGGGCCCCTTCACAATCTTTGCCCATCTACCGCAGTTTTAATGTATACACATATGATCAAAAAATATACCATCTTCTCCTTTCTTCATTCCAAATAATTTGATGGTGTTATTTACTTTTATATTCACCATTTTTGTCCTCGAGGACATTATAGTATTTGATTACATGATTGTATCACAGCTTGATCAATAATTGGGAAATGGATGAACATTTCCTCTTTTTTACTTTCAGGTTTTTACAAAATTACCAGAAAATGTCCTAAATATCTTTTTCATTTTGCTTTTGATTATTTCTCAAAAGTCACTGCCTTCCACTGGTAACCTTGAAAGATTTAGATACATCAAAAATAGACTCCTACATGTTAGGTGGATCTTGGTCATGAACTTCTTGGAGGACATGGTCAAAAGTCTCACACACACAT